>PVJS01054638.1:0-12897 GCA_004027185.1 Glis glis | reverse complement strand
TGATTTTTCCCTCTGTAGTCTGTTAAATTTACTTAAATTATATTTTCTCACATTAATGTCAAACTATCCTTGTATTCCTGGGATGAACCCAGCTTATTTGTGGTATATTATCTTTTCTCTACACTACTGGGTTTTTTAATACTAAAACTGTATTTAATTTTTAATGTTTGTGTCTATGTTCGTGAATGAGATGAGCCTATATTTTTCCCTTTTTGTAATGTCCTTGTCAGGTTTTATTGTCAAGGCCATCATGACCATCTGAAATGAATTGGGAAACCTTCCCTCTTCCATTTCATTCTTATTAATTACACATTTAGATTACCCAAGTCTTTGAAGTTTCTTGGATTAGAAACTGAATTCCTTTTTAAAGCCTGTTTTTCCTTAAATTATTTATTTTTTTTAGTGCTGGACATTGAACCCAGGGCCTCACACATGCTTTACCACTGAGCTACACCTCAATCCCCTTAAACCTATTTTGGAGAAACTATCATATATGTATTGGTTATTTTATAAAATATGTATATGTAGTGCTATGGACTAAATGTCCCCGCCCACAATTCATATGTTAAAACCCTCATCCTTCTGGGTGTGGTGGCGCATGCCTATAATCCCAGTACTTGGGAGGTTGAGACAGGAGGATCACAAGTTTGAGCCCAGCCCCAGCAACTCAGTGAGACCCTTAGCTACTTAGTGAGACCCTGTTTCAAAAAAATATAAAATGGGGCTGGGGGTATGACTGGGAGATAAAATGCCCTGGGTTCAATCCCCAGTACAAAAAAAAAAAGAAAAGAAAAGAAAAAACCTAATCCTCAAGGTGATGGTATTTGGAGATGAGGCCTTTGGGAGGTAGTTAGGGTTGGGTTAGGTTTGAGGATGGGGCCTTCCTGATGGGTTTGATGCCCTTATAAAAACGAGGAGGAGACATGAGATCCCTCTCTCTTCACTACATGAGGATACAAGAAGGTGGCCATCTGAAACCAGAAGTACCACCCTTACCTGATCCTGGGCGCTGGCACCTTGACATTGAGCTTCCCAGTCTGTAGAACTGTCAGAAACAAACGACTGTTGTTTAGGCCGCCCAGTTGATAGTATTACATCCAAGACACATGGTTAAAATACTTAGAATAACGTATTAAATAATTTATAAAGCATGTTTTTATAGCTTAAAGAATGATGATGAGGCCATTACCTAGATATTTATGATTTGGGTTAAGAAATATACCACTGATATAAAAATGTGTTTTGTGTGTGCTAAAGAGCCCGCATCCCTCTCCCCAGTCAGCTCCAGGTAAATACTACATTTATTTTTGTTGTAAGCATTCCCTTTTCTTTGTATCCCTAGATAATAGATTGTTAGTTTGTCTCTTTAGAACTTTCTTTAAGTGGATCATACTGTATATATTCTTTTGTGAATCATACCATACATATTCTTTTGTCATTTGATTTTTTAAAAACACATAAATTATTATTTTTTAGGCTGGAAAAAATGAAAAAAGAATATAGAAATCTGGATACATGGATGAAAAAAGCTGACTATTTAGAAAACATCCTTAACCCCAAATTGGAACCTAAAATTTCTGAGGTAATTGGCATAATACATCCTTCTACATGTAGCTTTTAATACTTTTTAAAAGAAAGGAGTGATAATTAAAAGTGAGGATCATATATTAGTTATTTATTCTTGGTATATAAAATGCTATTCATGGTTCATGCACTTTCCTATTCTGATAATGTGTGATTCAGTAAGTATTTATTGATAATATGTAAGGTTTAATTAATCAGTCCATGTAAAGTGTGCAATTCAATGGCCTTTAGTGTATTCATTAAGTGAATCACCACAATCAATGCTAGGATATTTTCATTACCCCCCAAAGCAACCCCACACCCATTAGCCAACACTGTCTCAATCTGTCCATCATCCTCCTGCCCTGGGCAGCAACCAGTCTACTCTCCCCTCTATAGATTTGCCTACTGTAGAAATTTCATGTAAGTAGAATCATATGACATGCGGTCCTTTGTGACTTGCTTTTTTCACTCACCATAATGCTTTCAAGGTTTATTCATATTGTAGCATGTATAAGTACTTCATTTATTTTTATTTTAAAATAACATTCCAGCTGGGCATGGTGGTGCATACCTGTTATCCCAGTATTTTGTGGGCTGAGACAGGAGGATTCCAAGTTTGAGACCAGCCTCAGCAATTTAGCAAAACTCTCAGCAACCTAGCAAAGCCCTGTTTCAAAAACTAAACATAAAAAAGCGGTTAGGGTGTAGCTTGGAGGTAGAATGCCTCTGGGTTCAATCCGCAGTCCCCCCCCCAATAAATAAATAACATCATTGTGTGGCTATGCCACATTTTGTTTATGCATTCATCAGCTGATGGACTTGGGGTTTGTTTACACTGTTGAGCTATTTATTGTGAAGACTACTGCTGTGAACATTCATGTACAGTTTTGTGTAAACACATTTTTAATTCTCTTGAGTATATACCTAGGGGTGGAAGCCAGATCATACAGTAATTCCTAGTTTAAATATTTAAAGAACTGTCAAACCATTTTCCACAGCAGCTGTACCTTTTTTTTTTTTTTTTCTGGTACTGGGGATTGAACCCAGGGGCATTCTACCTCTGAGCTGTATCCCCAGACCTTTTTATTTTTTGTTGTGAAACAGGGTCTTGCTAGGTTGCTGAGAGTCTTACTACAGCAAGGCTGTCCTTGAACCCATGAACCTCCTGTCTCAGCCTCTCAAGTACTGGGATTATATTCCAACTAGCAAGGTATGAGGGTTCCAAATCTTCACCAACACTTATTATTTTCCATTTATTATTTTTATAGACATTTTTGTGGGTTTGACATGGTAATTAATTGTGCTTCAATTTGCATTTATCTGGTGATTAATGATGTGAGCATTTTTTCATGTGTTTATTAGCCATTGAATATCTTCTTTGGACAAATATTTATTCAAATCCTCTGCCAATTTTTAAATTGGGCTGTATGTTTTTTCGTTGTGGAGTTGTAAGAGATTTTATGTACTGTGGATACTGGACCCTTGTCAGATATAAGAATAATGTCTGATACTTAGAAATACAATCTAACCTATACATTTTGGCTTGGAAATAAAATATTCATAGCGATCTCAGTGGATAGATAAAACACTAAGATCACAATCCTGTAGTCATGTTATATGTTAATGGTTTTCAATCCATCTGTGATTATTGGGCAGATTTGTACTTCATTAGGATAAATTGATTAGTATTTACTAATATAGGATTAATATTTAAGGAAAATTTAGGTTTGTTCACTAAAGGTATTATGGACTTTGGGTTCTTATTAAGAGATCTATATTTTGAAAAGATCCCAGTGTCGCTCTACCTTATAATTTTCTTTGGAATTTTGTAAAGATATATATTGCTTTTCAAGTCATAGGCCCCAATGTAGTCCAAAAAAAGTCATCTGTCTCCTGGGGGTATCCTCTGGTACCCCTAGTTATGATCTCGATTGGGAATGTCTCCCCAAAGGCTCCTGTGTCAGAAGCATGGCCCCAGTGCACCAAGACTCCAAGGCACGGCGTGGCTGGAGGAAGTAGGTCACTGGGGTGTGTAGCTAGCTCTCCCCTTTCTCCCTCTCTCTCTGCTTCTGGAATGCCATGATCAGGGCCACTCTCCTCTGCCACACCTACCACCATGATGTTTCTGCCTTGGAGCCTGCTGACCATGAACTGAACCTCTGAAACTGTGAGCCCAAATAAACCTTTCCTCCTCTAAATTGTTCTTGTTAGGTATTTTGATCACAGTGACAAAAAAGCTGACTAACACTCTTGATGTTATAATATTACATAATTCACCTTATAATTTGTGTATCTCATACATTCATTATTCAGATGCACTATCCATTTTTGTATTTGTCTCTCAGAACATGTCTCAGTCAACACTCTCACTGCTGTAATCCAAAGTAACCGACCACACAATTTAGAGGAAGGAAGTCTTATTTTCTCACAGTTTTTGAAGATTCTGCGTTCAGTCCATGTAAAGCCGGTATCTGTGGATCTCAGAGCATGGCAGCAGGAAGGAGAGAGAGACAGAGAGAGAGAGAGAGAGAGAGAGAGCAAGCGCAAGGCTCTGCCCTCACATCATGGAGGCTGGAAGCAAGTGAGCCAGGAAGCAAGGGGATTCAAAGACACAAGATGAGATTACACCCCTCATGACTCAATTACATCAACTCAAAACACCAATTGATGAGCTCTTCAGGGGCCATTCTATAACTAACTATAACAGAACATCAATTCCTCTTTTTTATTTTTTATGGTACTAGAGATTGAACCCAGGGGCATTCTACCTCTGGGCTACACCCAAGCCCTATTTTCTTTATTTTTTTTAAATAGGGTCTCACTAAGTTGCAGGGGGCCTCACTAAGTTGCTGAGGCTGACCGCGAACCTGTGATTCTGTCTCAGCCTCCCAAGTACTGGGATTACAAGTGTGCACCATCATGCCTGGCTTCAATTCTTCTTTAAAGTAGTGCTCTTTGTATTGCTTTTCTCACAAACTCATCTCCTTCTTGTCCTCTGTAAATTTAGAAAACAAGCATATTATATTAAAAAGAAATTATAAAGGCAGAGGAAGATGATTTAGTTCATTAAACTTTTCTCCCAATATATTTTCTTTCTCATTTTGATTCTAGGAATATAGTACAGACGGAAGTCAGACTAGCGATCCATATGAGGATAAGACTGAAAATATAACATTAGGTAAGAAACTGATTTTTATGTTTATTAAGATAGTTAAAATCAAGGTATTGTATCACAAAAATTAGTAATTTGATTTAAGTGGATTTCATTTTTTGCTAGGGAATAAATACATATTTTATTATAGTTTTAGTATATAGTATTTGTTTCATAATACTTCCAAAGAAAAGGCTTAGTCTTATAAGAATTTAAAAATTATTTTAATTCTCCTTTACTCCTTTAAAGACGAGAAGAAAGAACTGGGCATGGTGGCACATATCTGTAATCTCAGTGCTTGGGAGTCTGAGACAGGAGGATCACAGGTTTGAGGCCAGCCTCAGAACCTAGTGAGACTCTCAGCAACTTAATGAAACACTGTTTCAAAATAAAAAGGGCTGGAGGTGTAGCTGGGTGTAGGCCACCCTTGGGTTCAATACCCAGTACCACACACATACACCAAAAAAGATGAGAAAAAATTTTAAAAGTTAAATCTTAACTATGATCCATGAAAAAGTATTTTTTTAAACATTGTGAACTATAGAACTGTTGGTCTCTTTTATGTAGAGGTGTGTGTGTGTGTGTGTGTGTGTGTGCGCGCGCGCACGTGTGTGCGCGTGCGTGTGCACGCCTCCCTGTGTGTTTGGGTGAAATAGAAAGTGTAGTGGGGGTAAAGGGAGAAGAAATTAAATTTGAGAACTTACTACAAGTTATCAGAGTTTTAATTAATGGAAAATATTCATGCAGTCTTTTAAAAATTTCTGCCTTAAAAGATTCATTTACAAAGCAATAAAAAGTATACTACTATACTTTAAAATGTTTACTATATCTTTAAATCTTCCATTCTTCTGGTATGGAATAACGATCCATTATTATAAGATTTTTTTTTTTTAGCCGGGTGTGGTGGCACACGCTTGTAATCCCAGTACTCAGGAGATTGAGACAGGAGGATCACAGGTTTGTGGCCAGCCTCAGCTACTTAGTGTGACCCTGTTTCAAAATAAAGAATAAAAAATAGAACTGGGGATGGAGCTCAGAGGTAGAATGCCCCTGGGTTCAATCCCCAGTATCACACACACAAAAAAAAGGATTGAAGCAGCAATAAAGAGCCTCCTATCAATAAAAGAGCTCATGCCTCCCATCAAAGAAAAGTCCAGTCAGGTGTGGTGGTGCACACTCATAATCCCAATACTTGGGAGGCTGAGACAGGAGGATCACAGGTTTGCGGCCGCGGCCAGCCTCAGCTACTTAGTGAGACCCTCCACAACTTAGTGAGACCCTGTTTCAAAATAAAGAATAAAAATAGGGCTGGGGGTGTAGCTTGGGGGTAGAATGCCCTTGGTTTCAATCCTCAATACTGAAAAAAATAATAATAAAAAAGAAAAGCACAGGACTAGATGGATTCCCAGGTGAATTTATTTTTTGTGACCTGAAAGTTGATTGAATTTATTTATTCTTTTTTTAAAATTTATTGGTGCATTGTAATCATACATCTTGATGGGTTTCAGGGTGGTAGAAGTATACATGCACACATCAGTCAATTAGCCCTCCCCCAATTCCCACCCCCATCCAGGTGAATTTTATAAAACCTTTATAGAAGAACTAATCCCAATACTCCTCAGTCTGTTCCACGAAACAGAAAGAAACGGGACTCTACCAAATGCATTCTATGAAGCCAACATCACATTAATACAAAAACCAGGCCGGGCGTGGTGGCGCATGCTTGTAATACCAGTACTTGGGAGGTGGAGACCGGAGGATCCAAGTTCGCGGCCAGCCTCAGCTACCTAGTGAGGCCTCCGCAACTTCATGAGACCCGGTTTCAAAATAAAGTATAAAAATAGGGCCGGGGGTGTAGCTCGGAGGTAAAACGCCCCTGGGTTCAATCCCCAGTACTGCAAAAAAAAAAAAAAAAAAAAAAACAAAGACAGCTCAAGAAGAAAATTACAGGCTTATATCGTTGATGAACTTAGACACAAAACTTCTAAACAAAATACTAGCAACATTCATTCAAAACCACATCAAGAAAATCATACACCATGACCAAGTGTTGGGTTCATCCCAGGGATGCAAGTCTGGTTCAACATATGAAAAACAATTCATGTAATCCACCACACAAACAGAACTAAAGACAAAAATCACATGACCATTTCAAAAGTCACTGAAAAAGCATTTGACAAAATCCAACACCCATTCATGCTAAAAACACTGCAGAGAACTGGAATAGAAGGAACATACCTCAACATCGTAAAGGCAATATACAACAGATCCACAGCCAACATCATGTTGAATGGGGAAAAATTATGAGAGTTCCCCTTAAAAACAGGAACAAGACAAGGATGTCCATTGTCACCACTCCTTTTCAGTATAGTACTAGAGACTCTAGCCAGCTCAATAAGGCAAGAGAAGGAAATCAAAGGAGTACAAATAGGAAAAGAGGAAATGAAACTATTTTTGCAGATGACATGATATTATACTTAGAAGACCCAACAAACTCAACTAAAAGGCTTAGGGAACTGATCAAATTCAGCAAAGTGTCTGGATACATCAATCTTAAAATATCAGAAGCTTTTTTATATGCCAACCATAAATCCACTGAAAAAGAAATCCAGAAAAGATTTCCACTTACAATATCCCCCAAGACAATAAAATACTTAGGAATAAACCTAACCAAATTATAAAATACTGAAAAAAGAAATTGAAGATCTTAGAAGATGGAAAGACCTCCCATGCTCTTGGATAGGCAGAATAAATATCATCAAAATGGTCATTCTTCTAAAAGTGATCTTCAGATTCAATGCAATACCCATTAAATTACCAAGGTCATTCTTCACAGACATAGAAAAATCAGTTCTTGAAATCATTTGGAACAACAAAAATCGAGAATAGCCAAAGTAGTTCTCAGCAACAAAACCATGCAGGAGGCATCACAATACCTGACTTCAAACTATACTACAGAGCCATAGTAATAAAAACCGCATGGTATTGGCACAAAAGCAGACACATAGACCAATGGAGCAGAATAGAAGACTCAAACAAATTTGCACACTTACAGGCAATCGATTTTTGACAAAGGAGCCAAAAATATACACTGGAAAAAGATAAATGGTGCCAAATGGTGTTGGCAAAACTGGTTAACCACATGCAGAAAAATGGAAATAAATCCCACTTTTTCACCCTGCACAAGAGTCAATTCAAGATGGATCAAAGATCTGGAAATTATACCAGAGATCTTGCAGCTACTTGAAGAGGGCAAAGGTCCAACTCTTCAACACATAGGTACAGGCAAAACTTCCTCAACAAGACCCCAAAGGTACAAGAAGTTAAAATGAGGATCAATACACGGGATTGCATTAAACTGAAGAGCTTCTGCACAGCAAAGGGAACTATCAATTACCTCAACAGAGAGCCGACAGAATGGGAGAAGATTTTTGCCAGCTACTCCTCTGATAGAGGACTAATATCTAGAACATACAGAGAACTTAAAAAATCACCACTAGAGGCTGGGCATGGTGGCGCACGCTTGTAATCCCAGTACTTTGGGAGGCAGAGACCGGAGGATCCGGGTTCGCGGCCAGCCTCAGCTCTCTCTCTCTCTTTCTCTCTCTCTCCCTGTCTCTCTCTGTCTCTACCTAGTGAGGCCCTCCGCAACTGTGTGAGACCCGGTTTCAAAATAAAGTATAAAAAAATAGGGCCGGGGGTGTAGCACAGAGAACGCCCCTGGGTTCAATCCCCGGTACCACAAAAAAAAAACACTACTAAAAAAACAAACAACCCAATAAAAAATGGACAAGTGAACTAAATAGACACTTCACAAAAGAAGAAATACAAATGGCCAATAAATGTATGAAAAAATGTTCAACATCATTAGGAATCAGAGAGATGCAATCAGAACTACCCTGAGATTTCACCTAACCCCAATTAGAATGGCAATCATTAAAAACACAATAACATATACTGGTGAGGATGTGGAGAAGTAGGAACTCTAATACATTGTTGGTGGAATTGCAAATTAGTGCAACCACTTTGGAAAACAGTGTGGAGGATCTCAGAAGACTGGGAATGAACTTACCATGTGACCCAGCAATACTACTTCTAGGTATCTACCCCAAAGAATGGAAACCAAACTACCAGACTAATGCATGCATATCTATGTTTATAGATGTGCAATTTACCATTGCCAAACTATGGAACCAGCCAAGATGTCCATCAACAGATGAATGGATTACAAAACTATGGGATATGTACACAATGGAATTTTATGCAGCCATAAGGGAGAACAAAATTACATCATTTGCAGAGAAATGGATCAAATTAGAGAACATTATAGTTAGTGAAATTAGTCAGTCACAAAAAGTGAAAAGTTGGATGCTCTCCCTAATATGTGGTAGCTAGGGAGAATAGGGCGTAGGAGGGATTCCAGACAAAGATGTAGAACGCCTTAGATGAGTAAAGGTGACCTATCTGAGGGAGATGGGTGGGGGGAAGAGGGGAACACCCCAATGGACATGATGTGCATACACAAACTTATCAAAGTCAAATACTATGCTGAACCGAGAAGGAGGGAAGGGGGCGGGGATGGAGGTGGGAATTGGGGAAGGCTAATTGAGTGATATGTGCATGTGTATTTATGCCACCCTGAAACTCATCAAGATGTATGTTTACAATGCACCAATAAATAAAAATAAATAACAAAATTTTAAAAAGAAATCTTACCACTTCATGCATGTTTTCATTTCATTTCCATACTTGTTTGCTTCTCCTCCATCTTCCCAGAGATTCATCAGCCTGTTTTTACTAAGCAGTGTTTATGTTGTATAGCTACTTTAAGTTGCTTTTTGTTTATGGTGAGAAAAAATTAACAATATTTATCCATGCACATACATATAGATAATATTTTTATTAATTTATGTAAAATAAAATACTTCTATTTATTTATTTTAACAGATGTCCCTCTTAAAAACAACGAATCTGAAATTACTACCAGTGAGGTAAGGGCAATTGGGAGAACCTCTAATAGTCATTATTTTATAAAGAGATGAAATGTTTATAAATGGAGAAATAATTATAAATGGGAAGAAGAAAGCATCCAAGAAGTTATTCAGCTGTTTTATGGTTATTTCTGCTATGGCAATATCTATATGCAGTTGTTTAAGTTAAATTGCATTCTGAAAATAGAGGCTTCAGCATAAGACAGTAACATTTAAGAACACATGTAAAGGTCGGGACGAAAAGGTGCTGAGGAAGAGAAGGGAAAAATAAGTCAGAAAGCATGAAGTGTGCTGCAGAGAATCTTAGAAGGAGGTGCCATAGCCCTTGCCCTATCTTGACCTTTCTCATCAAAACCTTTTATGGTGTTGTCAACTTTGCCCATGGAATAATATCATATATTTTATAATAGAAATCAGTAAGAAATTGAGTTACCTTAATATCATTTGCTTTTCAGCTAATTTTATAGGAAATATTTATTCCATTAAGTAGTGAGTCCCATGTAAACCAATAAAGAATAAATGGTTTTTCTCTACTGCTTGATGAATAGAATTTAATGGTTTCCATCCTTGAGTCAGTGGCTCTTAAATATCAATTGAAAAATCAGAATATACTATTTTCCCAGTTCAAGGAGAAAAAAAGGCAATATAGAGAATTTTTCACAAAGCTAAATTTATTTAGCTTGACAGACTACTCTTTATGATACTCTTTTTGTACTATTTTGCTACTAAATTCCTTTATTTTATGACATATTGTGATTTTACAATATTGTTCTCTGTGTTACTGTATTATTAAAATTTCCCTTATTTTATGACAACAATAGAATTTCAGACCCCAGATTTTCTTTTATAAAATCTTGCTGATTTGTAAAATCCTGACATATATGAACCACTGTTTTATAAACCACTGCTTTATCATTTTCTTGAATAATATTCTATAGTCCATGATTTCGGGTGAGAATTTCTCACTATCTTTTATTAAGTAATGTAATAATTTATAAATATTAATGGTAACATAATAAATGACAAAGGGTACACTTGATTTTAAGTTATTTTCAATGCTTTCTAGTGAGTGATAATTAATTGGTAACTTTTTTATTGCTATATTTTCTAGTGGACAGTTAAAGATAGTAAAGAAGACCTGACTACACCGACTTTGAACCCACCAGATCAAGATTATTCGATTACTGTTGTTCCTAAAAGTGTTGAACCCACACCCACAGATGTTCCACTGTCCACCAGTCCTAGTCTGAAAATATCAGAAGGGTACAAAATAACACCTTTAGAAGAAAAGAAATCAAAAACCAAGCCAGAGGAAAAAATGAAAAAGAAACCATTTCACCCAGAAGTAGCAGTGAATGATAGACATCAAAACATTTTAGAATCAAACTCACCAGAGGTCAAGGTGAGAGATGTCTGTATAAATCCAGAGAGAATGAGGAGGAGGAATTTAGATTATTCTCCAACAAAAATTAGGTGGCAAAGTAACTACCTAACCTTAGCTGAAAGGAAGAGCACAAACTTAGCTTCCCCAGATTCGAAATTAAAAGATAGCTTTCAAAGCCAAGATCCAGAAGAATTAAAGTTGTCTAAAGTATAAGAATAAGAAAACAAAATAATTTACTTACAAAACCAAATTAAATATAATAAATTAAAAATCATTCAAATGTCTTCAAGTATAAATGTGTTTAAGTGTATTAAATATCCCTACCCTATTTATACTGGTCAGTGAGGAAATTCCCCTCTGGTAAAAGCAAAGTGATCTGAGATATGAGTAATACAAATTAATCTCCTAGGTGCATGTAAAACTCAGCTGAAAGTATAACAGCAATAACAAAATATAAAGTCAAAGGAAAGTAAGAAGACTAGGCGGTTATTTCAGTAGAAATTTTTAATAAAATTATTGTATTATAGGAAATAGCATATGTTCTCTTCATTATGAATAACTTTAATTTAAAATTAGAATGATCTGAATGTAAATTTAAACTACACCAGAATAAAGCCTTTCTCAAAATGACGGTATTTTACTTAGATCTTTACATACCATTTGAATTACTATCATAGGTAGCTCTTCTTAAAAGCAGTGTAAAATGGTGTACAGGTCAGAGGGTAAAGAGTTTGAGTTCTAAATACGGTTCTGCCTCTAAATCCTACAACTAGCTTGGTCTCCTAAATCTCTAGACCTGTTTCTTCTCTTCAAATTTCAAAAGGCACAATTCTATTAAGAATCTCTAGCTGGGGAGTTATTCTTTTTACTGAATATGAAAGTAATTCACAGTCATAGGAAATTTAGAAAATGGAGAGAAGCATAAAAGAAGAAAATAAATAAAAGCCATTATAATTCCACTACCACATTTAACAATTTTATTTCCTTTTGGCTTTTGTTATGCATATATATGCTTTATTTATCTTTAAAATTTGGATCAAACTATATATAGTTTTATATTATACTTTTTTGACTTAACATTATAAGCATGCTACCTGAATTTTCTCGAAATTTTGCAAGATGCAGAGTGTCTTCAAATATGGATATTTTTATTTTGGTGGCACTGGTTATTGAACTCAGGGGCATTATACCTCCAAGCTATACCCCTAACCCTATTTCTTTCTTTTTTTTTTTTGCGGTACCGGGGATTGAACCCAGGGGTGTTCTACCTCCGAGCTACACCCCCGGCCCTATTTTTTATCCTTTATTTTGAAACCGGGTCTCACGAAGTTGTGGAGGGCCTCACTAAGTAGCTGAAGCTGGCTGCAAACCTGGATCCTCCGGTCTCTGCCTCCCAAGTACTGGGATTACAAGCGTGCGCCAACACTCCCGGCCTATTTCTTTTTTTGAAACAGGGTCTCACTAAGTTGCAGAGGGCCTCACTAAACTGCTGAGGCTGTCCTCAAACTTGCGGTCCTCCTGTCTCAGCCTCCCAAGTACTGGGATTACAAGCGTGTGCCACCACGCCCAGCTAAATATGGATACTTTTAAAAGTTTCCATATTGTCAGGTGTGATAGTTAATCTAGGTTGTCAACTTGACCTGATCATGACACACCCAAGATTATGTGATTTTGGGTGTGTAACAGCAGATTAAACAGAAAGCCCTGCCCTGAATGTAGGCAGCAGGATTCTGATAGGTGGGGACTTAGATAAAAGAGGTAGAAGCCGTGTAGGGTGCGTGCGACTCTTTCCGAGGAAAAACGCA
>PVJS01054637.1:0-12898 GCA_004027185.1 Glis glis | reverse complement strand
TGGTGCACGCTTGTAATCCCAGTACTTGGGAGGCTGAGACAGGAAGATTGCAGGTTCATAGCCAGCCTCAGCTACTTAGTGAGGCCCTCTGCAACTTAGTGAGACCCGTTTCAAAAATAAAGAATAAAAAAATAGGGCTGGGGGTGTAGCTTGGAGATAGAATGCCCCTGGGTTCAATCCCTAGTACCACACACACAAAAAAAGAAGTTACAGTTCGTTGTGTATCTTTCCAAACTTTAGAACGTATTTGCATACTTTGTTTCTTTTCCTTTTTCTGTATGTGTATATTATATGAAGTATATGTTTTCTACATATAACATGTATTCATTTATTTTAGTTGTTAATGTATTTTTTAGTGATTGTACTAAACACATTGTTCTCTATTTTTTTATATTGAAGATTGTGGACATTTTCCCATATTTTCATTTACTTTGTTTCTTTTAATGGTTGTCTTGTGTTACATTGTACAATTATATTATTTAACCATTCTCCTATATATAGATATTTGATTATTTTTTCTCTCTCCTTCCTTCTTTCCTCTCTTTGTCCTTTTCCCAACGCCTGTTAAATATGTTTCTACTAGTAGAGGTGAAACCTTTGCAGCCAACTACCTAATGATTTAGAACATAAGACTTGCAGTACAAACTGTGCTACTGATTGAAGTAATTTGGGGCACATAAATTCTCCTCCCTGTAGTTTTACACCTCTAAGCACTTTCTACTTTTCATCATGAAGCTCTGTGGGATGAAATATGTGGAAGTGCTTCATGATCTTGGGGAGGATTTTTAAAAATTCCGATAAAGGCTATAGATAACAATAATATATTGCATATTTCAAAAAGCTAGAAGAAAGGATTTTGAATATTTTCATCATAAAGAAATGATAAATATTTAAGATAGTAGGTATATTTACCTTAATTTAAATATTATATAATGTATAGTATGTTGAAATATTATATTTAATTAATTAATTAATTTTTTTTGGTGCTGGGGATTGAGCCCAGGGGCATTCTCTGAGATATACGTCCAGCCCTATTTTTATTTTTTATTTGGAAACAGGGTCTTGCTAAATTTCTAAGGGCCTTACTAAGTTCCTGAGGCTGGCTTTGAACCTGTGATCCTCCTGTCTTAGCCTCCCAAGTACTGAAATTAAAGTGTGCCAGCAAAATTAAATTTAAATAAAAAAGATTCCCACATAACATGAAATGTACCTTGTTAACCCTTTTTTTATGGTGGTGCTGGGATTGAATCTGGGACCTAGTGCATTGTAGGTAAGCACTGTACCACTGAGCTACACTCCCAGCTTAGCTTCATAACCACTTTTAAGTGTATAGTTTGGTAGTATTAAGTGTATTTACATTGTTGTGAAACATATCCAGAACGTTTTCATACTGCAAATCTGAAACTATATCCATTAAAAAACAACCAAAATGTCTGAGAACCACTGCCATAGGCAATTAGTATAGACTAAATAGTTTATTAAGAATGACTAAGCCAGGCATGATGGTATATACCTGTAATCCTAGTACTTGGGAGACTGAAACAGAAGAATTGTAGGTTCAAGACCAGCCCTAGCAATTTAGCAAGACCCTGTTTCAAAACAAAAACCAACAAGGGTTGTGGGTGTAGCTCAGAGACAGAATACCCCTGGGTTTCATCCCCTGTACCAAGGAAAAAAAAAGAATAATGAAATTTATCAAAATGCATTATAACTTCTAAAACTTAGTAATTACAATGCCATTTTTTCCAAAGGAGGCAGATACATTTGTATATTTAACAGAATTACATATTTTAATGATAATTAGAGCTAAAAATAGATCACAAGAGATAACTATACCTAAAAAGTTTTTTTCTAATGTAAAGTATTATTTAACAACAACAACAACAACAACAACAAAAATTAACCCTAAATATTTTA
This sequence comes from Glis glis, assembly GCA_004027185.1. Taxonomy (NCBI): domain Eukaryota; kingdom Metazoa; phylum Chordata; class Mammalia; order Rodentia; family Gliridae; genus Glis; species Glis glis. Next base: position 10,981 of record PVJS01054637.1, on the reverse strand, counting down.
AGGGTTGAGTAAGATCCACTCCCATATAATGTATAAAATAAAAATAGGAAACTTTAGCCAGGTGAGGTGGTGCACACCTGAAATCCCAGTATTTGGGAGGCTGAGACAGGACGATCATAGGTTTGTGGCCAGCCTCAGCAACTTGGGCCCTCTGCAACTTAGTGAGACCCTGTTTCAAAATAAAAACAACAAAATAGGGTTGGGGGTGTAACTTAGAGGTAGAATGCCCTGGGCTCAATCCTCAGTAACACACACACACACACACACACACACACACACACACACGGAAATTTGTTTTATTTTTCATGTCAAAATTGATTTTAGTGCCTTTGAGGTTTTCTGTCTTTTATTTTTCAGAAACCATGGTTACTGGCATAATGAGAATCAAAACTGATGCTAATTTACTTTATTTGTTAACCATAAGAATTTATAAGTGTCATATGAAGTTACTTAAAATGAATTACTCATATGTTGAAATTTATTAGATTACTTTACTAGGATTTTGCAGCCTGTAAAATATGCAAATAATTAAATGTTCAGAGTTTGGTTTAATGCTTGATTGGGAATCCATTTTAAAAGATCTTTTAGCCACAGTATCATTCAAGTGAGTGATACCAAGTGAAGTATTTGTTTAGGTCATAATTTTTTCAAATTTCCTGTTTGGGTGTTTTAGTCATCATGCATTTCATGTATATTTTTAAAAAGTTGCAATTTTGTTTGGCAAAAGAACCTTAGAAGAATCTAATGCTGTGTGCAGCCTCCCAAAGACCAGGGAATATGAGCTCATTGCTTCTCTTTTAATTCATCATGGGAGGGAAGTGGGCATAAGCTAAAGAAAGAGAAGCTGAGCCTGGTCTCTTAATGAATAAGAGGAACTAAGTCCTCTTCCAGCATGACTAGATTTCAGTCCTTTGCTACATGTGAAGGAACATTCTGCATTAAAGTTCTGGACGTGTTGCACATATCACGGGAATCACTAAGTGGTCTCCGAGAACAGGGAATCAGAGAGAGAGAGAGAGTAAAACATTAATTTTTTTCAGAGAAGGATAAAAATTAAAAAGAGCTCATATCCAAGAATAAATACCATCTTCCAACATCGCTTTTCTCTGAGTTTGTAAAGGGGCCCTGGTAATGCAGGCACATTTGTGAAAACGCATCAGATTAATAAAGATTTTGTTAAACCCTTGTATCTCCGGTAATGACTGTGGGATAAAATCAATTTACATCTCACTCTTTTTTAGTTATAAATCTTACAGATAGGTTGGAGCAGGATTCCAAAGGCTATGTTTCAGCCTCCAGCATAGCTGGGATTATGGTGTGCACCGCCCTGCCCAGCTCATATGGTTTTTTTATATTAATTATGGAATGTCACTGTAGACAAGGGAGGGACTCCAGAGCTTTGCCTGAGTGAATTTATTTGTACCTCTGCTGCCTTTGATTCTCCCTCAACACCTTTAATTCCAATAATACCAATGCTGTCGACAGCCCTATTTCTGCATTTCAGAGCTGTCAACTAAGTATTTGCAGATCCGTGGAATCCGTGAACATTTGAGATTAGCATTGAAGGTGATTGAAAAACTCCTATGATAATAAAATTGTTCTCTAATTCTTCTTGCATGTATAAGGTTAAAAAAAATCTAGGAATAGTCAGTCACTTTTCTTTTTTTTCTTTTTGCGGTACTGGGGATTGAACGCAGGGGCATTCTACCTCCGAGCTACACCCCCAGCCCTATTTTTTGTTCTTTATTTTGAAACAGGGCCTCACTAAGTAGTTGAGGCTGGCGGCAAACCTGCAACCTCCTGTCTCAGCCTCCCAAGTACTGGGATTACAAGCGTGAGCCACCACGCCCGGCCGTCAACTTTTCTTTCTGCAGTGCTGGAGCCCTGTGCACAGAAGGCTAGCTAGCACTTTACCACTGAGCTACGTCCCTAGCAACAGTCACTTCTCAGATGTTTTTCAGGATCATAAAGAACTTTTTAAAGTAAGAACAAGAGCACTGCGCACACAAATTCGAGGGTTCGTGTTGTTGTTGTTGTCTTGTTTTTGAGGCAGGGTTTCACAGTTTTTGTTTAGATTGGTTCCTAGTTTTCAATTTGCATTAATTTCTCAGGACTCTTATTTTTTGTTAAACACAAAATCAAACACATTTTACTTGTTGAAATGGTGAATTTTGTGCTGAATTAGCATGTAGTACACCAAAGAAGGCTATTTGGAAATGATTTATAATTTCTTAAAAAGAGGTATACACTATGGTAAAATTTTCTTTAGCTCAAGGAATGGTCTTAAAATTGGGGAGAAAAGAACTTTTATAGATTAGGATTGGACACTAGTAGTTAGTTGATTTGAAATATTTCTCTGTCAGTACCACCTCTAGGGAATTAATTTCTGTGACTCTGTTTCTCCTTTCATAAAATCTAAATTCTAATATTTTACATGGTAGTATATAGGAAAACAAAGGGCATACATAACCTATTTGGGGGAAAGATACTATTTATGGTTTTATTTTATTTTTTGGTGGTACCAGGGATTGAACCCAGGGGCATTCTACCTCCAGGCGACACCCCCAGCCCTATTTTTTATTCTTTATTTTGAAACGGAGTCTCACTGAGTTGTGGAGGGCCTCACTAAGTAGCTGAGGCTGGCTGCGAACCTGTGATCCTCCTGTCTCAGCCTCCCAAGTACTGGGATTACAAGCATGCGCCACCATGCCTGGCTTCTATTTATGTTTTAAATATTATTATTTATCAGAAAAATCAGCTCTAGTGAGCAAAAACAGCAGTTATATTCAGGTAACAATTACTTTTCTCAAACATATGTATTATACAGAATTTAAAAAGTTGTTTCAAAGCTGGGCATGCTGGCACATGCCTGTAATCCTAGTACTTGGGAGGCTGAGACAGGAGGATCATAAGTTCCAGGCCAGCCTCAGCAAATTAGTGAGGCCCTCAGCAAAGTAGTGAGACCTTGTTTCAAAATAAAAAATAAAATGGGCTGGGGGTGTATCTCGGGGGTAGAATGCTCCTGGGTTCAATCTCCAGTACAAAAAGAAAAGAAAATGAAAAAAGAAAAAGTTGTTTCAAATCAGGACCATTGGGTTTAATAACACTGGTGATATTTATATGATTTCCCAATAAAAGTAAGGAGTTGACAGCTGAAAAATATTTCTGTAATCCTTCCTAAAACTACAAGACTGATGATGGTGGGGAGAGACTGCACAGCACTGAATCCAAGGAGCTTAGCAACCTATACTGAGATAGTAGAGTTCTGAAAAGTTGACCATAATACACATCTCAAGATAGTATATTTGTCAGCAACTTAGTAAGGCTCTCTGTACCTTAGTGAGATCCTGCTTCAAAATAAAAAAAAAAAATAGGGCTGGGGGTGTAGCTCAGAGGAAGAATGCCTCTGGGTTCAGTCCTCAGTACCAAAAAACCAGAAACAAACAAACAAACAAAAAAAACCCAGTACATTTGTACATAAGTACTTTGCCAAAATACTAAAAAAAACTGTGCCTAACCCAGAAAATAAGGCTACATTTTAAGATTTTCTCTTGAAAGATTGACTTCTTCAAGCACTGGAGAGATTAGAGCAGAACAGGATGAAAAGCAGACCTATATCCTTGGGCAGATGATAGCATACATATGTTTATGTAAAACACATTTTCTAAAAAGATAGGGATTTGGAGGTCAGGGTAAGAGATCTAGAATTTCCATTATCTAAGGAAAGTTAGTTCTAGTTCATGACATTTGAATTTCAACTGTCAAGGAGGAAAGTACACAGAGAACACTTTATCCTCTAGTTTCAGTTTTTTTTTAAAGCCCAATGCATATTTTAAACTTGGAACAAAAAGAAATAGGAAAGAGAGGAAAATAAGAGAAAACAGAAGACAAATGGAAGGAAGGGAGAGAGGAAGAAGAAAATAAAGATATAAGAGAAATAATGTGTTTATCCTCTGGAAACTATGCATTTCCTTCTCTAAATACCTTCTAGTAGTTACAAAAATTTTGGTACACCATTTAGTATCTCCCCTTGTGTTATCCAGAGAATAGTAAAAGTAATTCCATAAGTACCAATATCTTATTTTTAATAAAGAGTTTTTATAATTATTTAATGAAAACAGAAAAAATAAAACAGAACTTAAAATTATTAAAATGTAACCTTCTATCATTCAGGATAGGACTAAATGTAACTTCTCTCCCTTAACCTGCTGTCCTCAGAAAATTTCTGGGTAATGTTCTTTAGTTTGTGCAAAGGATTATTGGTGTCAACCATAACTTCATGGCTCTACTAGAGATTCTAAGAACAAAGTTTGAGCTATGACTCCTATTAGCTTATGTGTCTAATCTAAAGTTCAACATTTTTTTTCTTAAATATTTTTGTGTTCCATACATACCCATTAACATTCTAAAAGGTATTATCTGGGTGAAGTCAAGCAGGCCCTAAGCCTCTTAATCCAACATAGAGTGCCCAAATGTTCAAACAAAGCGGTGACAAAACCCTTTGGGACACACAGAGCTTGAGCCGGCTTTGCTGGCTAAGATTCTCTGTTGAGAAAACCTCACCACTAGCATTTGGGTACAAAAGAAGAGGAACTTCAGTAGCTGAAGGGTGAATACATTTTCTGGATAATTGACTGGTCTTTGGTCCAAGAATGATGAGAGAAAGCCTCAGAGTTCCGGGGTGTGTGGGGGAAATATAGATTGAACCCAGGGACATTCTTCCAAGCTACACCCTAGCCCTTTTTATTTTTTGTTTTGAAACAGTCTCCTTAGGTTGCTGAGAGTCTCACTATATGCTTGAGGCTGGCCACGAACCTGCGATCTTCCTATCTCAGCCTCCCAAGTATTGGGATTACGAGTGTGCGCTACCACGCCTGGCTATGAAAAGTGAGCAAATATTAATCTATCTTTTGTTTTAATATCATAGGGTTTCTGGCAATATTTCAGACTATTGATGGTGGAATTCTAATTCCCCATAAGGAAATGTGGTTGTCAATGTTTCCAGTAGATGTCTTTGATGCACGCCTCCACCTGTACTGTACTAAGTCCTAAGAGCTTCTAGGCAGCTCTTGAATGACATTTTCAGCATCTGCCAAGACAGTTTAAATATCGCCCAGTACATGAAACTGGAGCCACAATGGCCGTAGCTGCTGGCAGGTGGGAGTTGGTTTATTGAGCAAATAGGTTAGCCAATATCCTTCCACTAGTATTCAGTTCCTGGGAAATTGTGTTGTAAAAATAAATTATATTATTTTCCTAAAATCTATAAAGTTGGTATTTTCTCCAAGGTTATAATTTTCAGATATAAATTTAATATTGGTTTATTATATGTCTTTTCGCAAAAGTGCTTGGTCTCTTGACCATCTCAGATGGGAAACCATTGCTTCTGTGGTTTTTAGGGACAACCACTATGCCTCATAACACATAGGTTTTACTATCTATAAATTGAGGTTTGGAATGGTATGCAGGAAGTACAGAGAATCTCTGCTATCTGTAGCCATGACATTTAATAAGCTATTCCAAATGATATTCTGCTTCTACCATTGTAAAAAGGGTCTGATTCTTACAATTCTCAAAACATAGGCTGGCTTTTTAAAAGAGAGACACATATAGCAAGCTTAAAGATTAGGTAAATATATGCATTGCATAACTAAAAGTGGGGTCTGTATCTCAAGACTATCTCAATAATAAAGAAAATATAGTTAGGGCCTATATAAATAATTTCTTCAATATGATTAGTATTTTATAGTTCCCAAGTTCAGTTGAGTGCACCATCTCATTCGATCCTAACTCGGGGCGGGTAAGTGGTGTTATCTCCATTGTACAGAGCAGAGATTGAGGCTTTCAGATCTTTGACAGTGAACCTTGAACTTCAGGGTTAGTTAATGAAGTTTTGAGAAACAAAGTGTAAACCAATAAAACAGACTAGAGACCTATTTTGGGAGTGATTTTTAACTGCTTCTGTCCTGGAGAAATCTTTCTTCTTCTTTTAGTAAATGTTTCAAGACTGTTTGATGCTGGCTTAAAAACACATAGACATAATGGAACAGACTAGAGAACTGAGAAATCAATCCATGAACATAAAACCAATGAATTTTTGACAATGGTGCCAAGAATATACAATGCAGAAAAGACAGTCTCTTCCACAAATGGTGCTGGGAAAACTGGATATACACATACAAGAATGAAACTAGGGCCGGGTGTGGTGGCGCATGCCTATAATCCTAGTACTTGGAAGGCTGAGACAGGAGGATTGCAGGTTTGTGGCCAGCTTCAGCAATTGAGCGAGGCCCTCCACAACTTAGTGAGACCCTGTTTCAAAATAAAAAATAAAATAGGGCTGGGGGTGTAGCTCAGAGGCAGACAGCCCCTGGGTTCAATCCCCAGTACAAATAAATAAATAAATAAATAAATAAATAAATATAAAAAGGATGGAACTAGATCCTTACCTCTTGCCGTATTAAAAAATCAACTCAAGCCAGGCGTGGTGGTGCATGCTTGTAATCCCAGTACTTGGGAGGTGGAGACCGGAGGATCCGGGTTCGCGGCCAGCCTCAGCTACTTAGTGAGGTCCTCCGCAACTTCGTGAGACCTGGTTTCAAAATAAAGTATAAAAAAAAAATAGGGCCGGGGTGAATGCCCCTGGGTTCAAAACTATGCAATTACAGAAGACAACACAGAGGAAACATTTCAAAACATTGATGTAGGCAAAAAAAATTTGGATAAGACTCCAAAAGTACAGGTGACAAAAGTAAAAATGGGATTGCATCAAAGTAAGAAGTGTTCACACTGAAAGGAAACAATCTACAGAGTGAAGAGATGACCTACAGAATGAGAGAAAATATTTGTAAACTAGTCACCCAACACGATATTAATATCCAGAATACGTAAGGAACTCAAGGAACTTAACAGGAAAAAACCAAATAATTCAAGTAAAAAACGGGCAAATAATCTGAATAGATAACTCTGGAAAGAAGATACATGAATAGCAAACAAGTATGAAAAGCTGGTCAATATCACTAATCACTGGGGAAATGCAAGTGAAAACCACAATGAGATATCATCTCACCCCAGCTAGAATGGCTGTTATCAAAAGCCAAGAACAGCAAATGCTGGAGAAGATGTGGAGAAAGGAGAAATCTCATGCAATACTGGTAGTAATGAGTACAGCCATTGTGGAAAACAGTGCAGAGATTCCTTCAACAACTTCAACAACTAAAAACAGAGCTACCATATAATCAATCCAGTAATCCCACACCGGGTATATAACCAAAGGAAATGAAGTCATTATATCAAACAGATAGGTACGTACATTCTCACATTGATTGCAGCACTATTCACAATACCTAAGATAACGACTCAACCAAGGTATTTGTCAATGGATGAATGGGTAAGGGAAATGTGATACATACATTGTGTAATATTATTCAGTCATAAAAAAGGATGAATTCCTGTCATTTGCATCAAAGTGGATGGAACAGGATGTCATCGCGTTAAGCAAAATAAGCCAGGCACAGAAAGACAAATACTGAATGTTCTCACTTGTTTATGGAAACTAAAAACTCGCTCTAGTAGAAGTGAGTAAAATAGTGGTCATGAGAGATTGAGATGGGGGGAAGAAAGGGGACAGAAAGAGTGGGCTACCAAATTGTAGTTATATAGGAATTATTTCTGGTGTTCTGTTGCCTAGCAGGGCAACTATAGTTATAACAATAATCTACAACAATCTGTGATATCTTTCAAAATAACTAGAAGTTTCCCCCACACAGAAATGATAAATGTTTAGGACCTGGAAATGCTAATTATTCCAATTTGATCATTACACACAGTATATATGTATCAAATCTCATACTGTACCCCATAAATATATATGAATATTATGTGTCAATTAAAAAAACACTACTCAGTCTACTCAGGGAATTAAAACAAAACCCAAACAAAATGAAGCAAAAAACCCTAAACAAAACATTCAAGAGCAGTGGACAATAGCAAAGCTTGTTTTTATTTTGTGTATGGCTACTAATCTCTGTCCAAACGCGCAGTACTCTCATTTTCCAGAGCATGAGAATTCTCTAACCAGTCCAGTGAGCCCAGCTGTGGCGCATCCCTCGGAGATGTTCCCATATTGGTTCTTGTTCAGATTCCCAGGTGCTTAAGTAGATGCAAGATTCCCCCGCCAGGCTTTAGTTATTTGCATCTCAACACACAAGAAAGCTAATGTTTGTCGATCTTATTTCTCCCAGCATCTTTTGTCCTCCCTTAAACAAGAGTCAACAAACCATATTCTTCAACTTACTGGCTTAGGGCTGGATCTCTATTCATATGAAATCCATTATGGGGTATCTAATGCCACCTGTCTGTGGTGGTTTTGCTGTCTTTCAGAAGTTCTCTTACGCTGATCAAATAGCGTTTTCTGCATTAAAAAAATACTGTATGCAGATATGTGGCATATTCTAACATCAAGAATCAGGCTACGTATACCAGCCACAGATGGAACTGGCTTCGAGCGAGCCAAGCCTTACTCCTTAGTGCACAGCTCAAAGGCGGTGGTCTCGGGAGTTGCGCTTGGAATGTCTTTGTCCTCTAGCCATATATTTTACCTCTCTCCAGGGAGTGGTGAGAAAGTCTTGATGTTGTTACAACTTCTGCACCGTTAGTCTCATTTCCCAGCTGGTCCCCTGACCCCATCTTTCTTCATAGTTAGCATTACTTTAATTTTTTCTTTTTCAGGGCCACCGTTCTTACTTTGTTTTTCAGCAAATGTTATGTGAGCAGGGAAATTTATTATGCCCTAGTGAGGGAAAATAATGCCTGGAATCCTTGTCATTTCCAAGTTATTCGAGGTGTACTTTGAGAGTTAATTTGTGTGTGTGTGTGTGTGTGTGTGTGTGCGCATGCGCGCATGCGCGAGTTGGAGATTGAACCCTGGGCCTTACACGTGTTAAGCACACTTTCTACCAATGAGGCACATCTCCAGCCTAAGAGAGTTAATTAATTAATTAATTTATTTTTATTTTTTTTGTGGTACTGGGGCTAGAACCCAGGGGCATTCTACCTCCGAGCTATACCCCCAGTCCTATTTTTTATTCTTTATTTTGAAACAGCGTCTCACTAAGTTGTGGAGGGCCTCACTAAGTAGCTGAGGCTAAAGAGAGTTAATTTAAAATAAAAAAATGTGTTACAAAGGATCTTGTTTCTCTATTTTATGTTTTTTTGAGGTTTTCCTATGTAATTTCACATAAATTCAGTAAAAGTCTACAGGTAAAAAATAGATTTTTTTGTTTCAGCAAGATGTATTATGTCTTTTTCTAAAAAATCTGGACACATTGTTTTTTATATTGACACACAGATTAATCTTAGCAAATACGATAGCCAATAAATTTATTTAGTTGGAATGGTTACTAAAAGCAAGTGATTATGTTTTTAAAAATTTTTCTGTTAGGTGTGGTGGCGCACGCTTGTAATCCCAGTACTTAGAAGGCTGAGATAGGAGGATTGCAGGTTTGTGGCTAGCCTCAGCTACTTAATGAGGCTCTCTGCAACTTAGTGAGACCCTGTTTCAGAATAAAGAATAAAAAACAGGGCTGGGAGTGTAGCTCAGAGGTAGAATGCCCCTGGGTTCAATCCCCAGAACCACCAAAACAAAACAAAAAATTCTGTCACCAGGCATGATGGTGCACACCTGGAATCCTGGTACTTAGGAGGCTGAGATAGTAGGATTACAGGTTCAAGGCTAACTTCAGCAAGTTAGCGAGATCCTCAACAACTTACTGAGACCCTGTTTCAAAATAAAAAATAAAATAGGACTCAGGGTATAGCTCAGAAGTAGAATGCCCTTGGGTTCAATCCCCAGCACTATCTACCAAAAAATTTCTCTGTTACAGATATCCATACTTATTTATAGATGAACTTCTGTTAAACTTTGTAGTACTTTTTATATAGTTTATTATAGTCAGTTCTATATAAATTTCTTTAAATTTACATAAAAACTCAGAACTTTATCTTTTGATGCTGAATTAGTATTCTTTTAAGTTTATATATCTCAACTGCAATACTTATTTCATGTTACTTAGATATAAAGTAGTGTGCATGTGCTTTTGAAAATTTACTTTACACAGGGTAAACTTGGCTCTTCAGGTGGAAAGGTCCACGAGTTTCAGCAAAGGCTTAAACAGAAACATCAGCAGAATCAGGCCCAGTAAGACCCGCAGGCTAAAATCCCTGTGCGGTTCCTTTGTACTTAAACCTTCCTACCCTTTCTGCTTGGCTAGCACTCTTCTGTTTTCTACCTCTGTAGTTTTATCTTTTCCAGAATGTCATGTGAGGGAATCATCCAGAATGTAACCTTTTGAGTGTTGCCAGCTTTCCCTTGACACAGTGGCTCTTAACTGTGAATAACCGTGGTCCCCTCGGGGGCCTTTGGTGACGTCTAGAGCTGCTTTCGATTGCTATAACTGGGAGGAGCTGGGGAGTGCTCCATGGATCTAGTGGGAGGAGCACTCTAGATGCACAGGACAGCTCCACACGGCAAAGTCTAATCTGTGTAAAACATCAAGAGCGAGGCTGAGAAACACTAAGTTAGCATGATTCATTTGAGAGTCATTCCTACTTTGCATACATCAAGAATTCGTTCCTTCTTATTGCTTACTAGTTAGTATTCCATTGTATGGGTGTATCTTAGCCTGCTTATCTATTTACCTGCTAAAGGATATTTAGGTTGTTTCTAGTTTTGGGCAATTATGAATAATGGTCTAAACGTTTATGTACATGTTTTTGTGTGACTATAAGGACCAGGAGTAGGATTGCTCTGTAAGTGTACATTTTACTCTAATAAGGAATTCCAACTCCTTTTCTGAGTGACCCTACATTTTGAACTCCCAGCTGCATATGAATTATTCTCCCCAACCCAGGGCTGAGGATCGAACCCAGGGCCTTGTGCATGCCAGGCAAGCGCTCTGCCACTGGACTAAACCCCCAGCCA
>PVJS01054636.1:0-12897 GCA_004027185.1 Glis glis | reverse complement strand
GAGCCAGAACGTGGGGCTGGGCGGGGCCCCGACGCGAGCCTGCGTGTGGGCGGGGCCTGGCTTGGGGGCGTGGTCTGCGGGCTGAGGACACTTCGACTCTGGCCGCCCCTGGGCAGCTAGAGCACAGGCGAAGTCCACAGGCTACAGCCCGAGGGACCCGCAGACAGACGGGGTGGGCTCATTTCACCGTGTAGTCCAGTAGTGAGTCCCCACGGGAGGTGGGGGTCACAGTTGAGAGCTTGTGGTTGAAAAATAACCACGTATTTACCCCACAAGGTGAGAGGTTTGCAGACCTGGATGGTTGCCTGGGGATCAGGAGTGTTCTCTGAAATATTCTAAACCAACATTTTCATGTCGGTAAACATCTCTGGGTATTTTTTAGTTCAGCCGAAGCATTTACAAAGCATTTTCTTTGGGGAAGATTTCGTGTGTGTGTGTGTGTGTGTGTGTGTGTGTGTGTTTTGCTGGGGATTGAACCCAGGGGCATTCTACCTCCACTCTACACCCCAGCCCTATTTTATTTTTTATTTGGAAACAGGGTCTCACTAAGTTGCTGACTGCCTCACAGAGTTGCTGAGGGTGGTTTCCAACCGGCGATCCTCCTGTCTCAGCCTCTCAAGTACTGGGATTACAGGCGTGCATCACTATGCCCTGCTGGGAAGAATTCTTAGAAAATAAAATCATTACTGCACTTTAAAACAGGTGCCCAAGGTGTAGCGCCCAGGTATGCCTGTGTTTTTTTAGAATAGGTAACTGACACCTGAAGGCTGCCAAGCTAATTGTAATTTTTTCAACACCCTGTTAGGGAAAAGGTTATTGCTCTGTTGTGTTCATGTGGAAATTGGTATCCAGAAAGATTAAGCTGGTGACTTACTCAAGGACCTGAGGTTTGCAAATGGACAGAGTCCAAGTTTTAAGTAACTTGTTTATTCCATGCTGATGGCCCTCTTATTTCTTCAGGCTGATCTGGGTAATAGTGTACATAGGGGCAAAATTGAAAGCCAGGTAGAACAATTTGGGCTTATTCTAAAACTTTTCTCCAGATTCTACAAAGTAGTAGACCCTGACCCCTTTACCCAGCTGAATTAGGTGACTCTTGGAGGTCAATGGAAGGTCTCTGGTCAAAAATTGCAGATGCAGGGAGATTCATTTTTCTCCTGACAATGAAACACCTTTCAGAAATATTTTTAGAATCCCTTACTGGTAAGCATATTTGGAAGTGAAATCTTTCATAATACAAGTGAATTCTTCTCAGGTTCATACCTACCATGTTTTCACACAGAGAAATGTAGAATGTGAGAAATAAGCTCTTTGTCTGAGTATAACTTAAAAATTATAGAAGGAAGCCAGGTGTGCTGGCACGTGCCTGTAATCCCAGTACTTGGGAGGCTAGACAGGAGGATTGCAAGTTTGAGGCCAGCCTCAGAAACTCAGCGAGGATCTCAGCAACTTAGTGAGACCCTGTTCAAATATTTTTTATATATATATGGAATACATGAGCAAGATGGTAAAGAAGAATCTGAAAGACTGTTAGAATCAATTGCAAAGTTAGATACAAAACTAATTAATATCCTACAGAGCAATAAACCCATAACCAAGGGAGCCATTTTTTCTATTGCACAAATCACTTGCATCTCTGCCTGATGTAGGACAGAAGAAATAAATAGGTAAAAAGGAGACATAAGGGAAACAAGGAAAATGTAACTTTAATATGGACGCCTGTGACAAGGCCTGTTAAACCCCAAAGTCCCTGAGGAATTTACAGAAGACCCTGAGCACTGTGGACCATCCTTAGGGTGGTGTTTATTTATGAGACAACAGATCACACAAAAGAGGGATCTCCTTGGGCATCTCCTTGCTAAAGAGAGCAATCTCAACGCTGTTGGTTGTCCTTGGATAGTTTAGAAGGATACCGGATGATAAGACTGTGCAGGTCAGGACCAGGAACCCCCAAATCACCTTGTGACTAGGGACTAGTCATCCTAACATGCCTCCTGCTCACCCCTCCCAAAAGTCCCCTATAAAGGAAGAGTCCGGCACTTCCAAAGGGTCTCTCTCTCCCTCTTGAGATGGCCTGCATTCTCCTTTGAATGTGTATTTCCTACTTTCCTACATAAACCTCTGTTTTTGTCTCTGACTAGCTCATACTAAAATTCTTTCCTGCCGCTGAAGCTAAGGACCCCACCAGTCCTGAAGTGAGCTCCCCCTCCTCAAGCCTGGGAACTCCTCTGGACTCTTCACGGAATTGTCATGATTCTCATGACATGACCACTGTCATTTACCAAAGCTTCATTATATCTCAGCATTTGAGTGAGGGGAGATGAATATTCCTGGAAGAGGTCACCTTGTGGCCACATTTGGTCTCTTAGACTCTTACCAGGCATCCAGGCCATGCCATATAAACACAGCTGCCATGCTGGGGATGGAGGGGCGCAGTTCTACGTGTAAGGAACCATCCGAGCATGACGATCATTGTGTCCATGCTAAGGAGTTTGGACTCTGCAATGAGCAGTTGAGAACCACTGAAGATTCGGCTTGCATACCTGGTTATGCAGTTCTTATGCAACCATAGACTCCCAGTGTGTCCTCAGAATGCAATGCTTCTGGATAAAAGTAAGAAATGTAGAAGCCCAGTCAAGACCTCATCCAAAGCTCTAATCTCCACTGTTACATGACCCAGTTCTCCTGGTGCTTGTGAAGATTTTGAGGGGGATGTCCAGTTCAATTAGATCCTACCTTACCATATGGATTGCAGGTGATTCATGCTGCCCAGGAGGGGGGTTGGTACAGAGTATTCCAGATCCTCCTGGCCATCCCAGGTGCCCAGGAGATGTTTTCTCTGGCTATAATAGATCTTAGGGGCCAGGGTGTCCACTTCACATTGTTGTGCTCAGGAGTGGGGTAAATGTTTCTTTCTTAAGATCACAGGATAGAATATATGATGTGTGAATCTTTGTCAGCCATAATGATTATTTTTGTTTCTGATACTTAATCAGATACTGTAATTATGGCATGTTAAAAACTCTGTCACATTCAGTTGTGAGAAACTATTCTGCTGCTGTTGTTCAGTTAAGAGTGCAAGGTAGAAATCTGGAAGAACCTTGAGTTCTGTCCATCTCACGACCTCTTTCATCTATGATCTGTGATTTTGTCTCATAATTATTTCTTTATCCCTCCCCTCCCCATCTCATTTCTCTGTGCCTGGCCTTAATTCAGACTCTCATTGATCTTTGGATCCCACCTCTGCATTCCTTTCTCTCCCTCTTTCCTGAGTAATTTTCTAAATTGTCAATCTGACTGCTGTGGTTCGAATGTGTCCTCCAAAGTTCATGTTTGGGAAGCAATCTCCAAATTCATATGTTGATGGTATTTGAAGGTGGGGCTTTAGGAAGTGATGAGGGGTAGTTGAGGTTATGAAAGTGGGGCCCCCATCATGGGATCAGTGGTTTTGTTAGAAGAAGAAGAGAGACCTGAGCTAGCATGTCTGTTCTGTCTTGCCATGTGATGTCTTCGGTCATGTTACGATGCAGCAGGAAGGCCCTCACCAGATGCTGGTACCTTGATATTGGACCGCCCAGCCTCCAGAACCAGGAGCTGCCTTCTAATATCTATAACTTACTCAGTCTGTAGTATTTTGTTACAGCAACATAAAATGGGCTAAGATATTCCCAATTGTTATAATTTAGAAAAGAAAGATATTTTATTTCATTTTTATTATTATTTATTATTTTTTGTACTGGGGATTGAACCCAGGGGCATTCTACCTCTGAGCTACACCCCCAGCCCTATTTATTTATTTTTTGCAGTACTGAGGATTGAACCCAGGGGCATTCTACCTCCGAGCTACACCCCCCAGGCTTATTTTTTAATTCTTTATTTTGAAATAGGATCTTACTAAGTTGCAGAGGGCCTCACTAAGTAGCTGAGGCTGGCCATGAACCCAGATCCTCCGGTCTCAGCCTCCCAAGTACTGGGATTACAAGCATGCGCCACCGTGCCCAACTTTATTTTTTATTTGAAACAGGGCCTTGCTAAATTGAAACGGCTGGCTTTGAACCTTCCATGCTCTTGTCAGCCTCCCAAGTACTGGGGATTATAGGCCTATGTCACCACACCTGGCTGAGAAGAAAGACATTTTAAAAGTAAACATTTGACTCATTTTATCACTTCCACATAAATTACTTATGCTTATGTAATTTATTTATTCACCCAAGGCTACTTTATCCACTCTTTGTGTGTGTGTGTGTGTGTGTGTGTGTGTGTGTGTTGCATAAGCATTAACCCAACCTTGTATTGGATGATTACTTTTCAATTACTTTTCTCTAGCAATCTCTCTCAGGTATCCCCCTCATAGAAAGATTGTAACTGATACAGACTACTATGGCAGTTTTTTCCAGTCATTCCACTTTATCCTGTTTACACCAAAGTTTAATTTACAATCTGTCCAAGTGCATAGAATTGCTACAATAAACTCAGCCAAGCAGAGTCACAAAGAAAATCATAAAATATGTGTTAAACCCAATGTTATATAATTTTATATCCATTCAAGGGCTGAAAAAGATTTTAGAGAATACTATCCTTGGTTAGTGAGAGCAGGTCATATCCAAAGCAAAGATGATGTAGCCTTCTCTCTTGTGTACTAGATAGAACAAAATTCAGCCATAAATCACCAACTCAAGACTTTAAAACCTATTAAAAAGACACGATCACTCCTTATTATTTACAAATTCTATATTCATGAATTTGCCTACTTGCTAAGATTTATTTGTAATCTTAAAATCAATAGACCCCCTGGATTTTCTCTGCCTCTGATGCACCTGCTCTGGGACTCCAGCTTTGCTTTTGGGGTCCCCATCCTTCACTGCCCCAGGTCTGTATTTGATAATGTTGGACCAAGGGTATGTCTTGGGTCCCCAGCTGGGCTATTAGATCTTTGCTGATTCCCCTCCCCCAACAGCTTTTTCAGTTGTGCTGGATAAGTTGAATTAAATCAAAGTAAGTGGATTTATTGGTAGAAAATATATAGGTCCAATCTAGCCAATGTAATACTTTATTACTAGGTGATTATTTTCTTGAATAACTTCCCATTCCAAGCATCTATGGAGTTTCATGGAGCAGAAATTTGGCGCACATTTCATACTTCTCAATATTTTAAACCCAATCCTCATTACAGATGTCTTCATAAATCTAATTACATGCCTTATAGAGACTCTACAGGTACTCAGACCAGATGGAATTAATGTATTAGCATGTTGCTATCAATCACAGGAAGTTAATACAAATAATTTATTGGCAAGACTGACTTAAAGTGAATGATCTGCCATTCATCTGCCTTGGTCATCTCCTTCATTAAGGTATTGGAAACATTTAGCCAGGCTGGCAATTTGACAGCATTCATTCATTCACTCATCCATTTATTCTTCAGTCATTCCTTCAGCAAATATTTATTGGGCATCTATTATGTACCAGGAAGTAGCAGAGGACACTGCTGGAGTGAAGTCAAGGCTTTCGGTAGAGGCCTGAGTGCCTGTAGAGTTTGCTGTGGAATGGCAAACGGTGGAACGTGTTCTTTCTGTTCATACAGGAAAGTACAGTAAGCCATCAGCACAACCAGTTCCAGGAAGCTACACACCAGGGAGGGAGAGTCCTGAGTCCCTATCTTTACTATGTAACATCAATAAGAGTTCAATGACTGAAGTTCAATAACAAGGTCCAGATCATCAATAAGCCACCATGTGCCACATGTATTATCCAGAATTACCTCGGGGACAGGCAAAATTGTTTTTTGTTATTTTACAGGTCAAGAATCGAAAACACAGAGAGTTGGATTGCCCAGTATCTCAGTTAATAAGTGGCTTTGTGAACTGCGAGTTCAAACTCATAAGCACAGTGTTCTTTTTTATTATTCTCATGGATGAACAGAGTAAAGGGCACATATTTCTATGAAAACATGCAGAATTCCTGGTAAGAAATCCTTTTTAAAATTTTGAAAATACAAATATTGTGTCAAAAAATCAAATCAAGCTCGGTGTGGTGGCACATGCTTGTAATCCCAGTACTTAGGAGGCTAAGTCAGGAGGATCATAGATTCGAGGACAGCCTCAGCAACTTAGTGAGGTCTTCAGCAATGTTTCAAAAAAAAAAATAGGGCTGGGGATGTAGCTCAGAGGTAGAACAGCCCTGGGTTCAATCCCCAGTCCCACAAAACGACAATAACAACAAGTCAAATCCCTTTTTAATTTAGTCCAAATGAAGCTAATCTAATATTAACTTGAATTTGGGTAGATGAATTTGATATGAATGGGAAAGAATAACAGATTGGAGAGATGTGATGGAAAACTTCTCAGGAAAATATATTTAAGAGTCTAAGACCATCTGATATTCCTATGTAGAGGTTTTTATTTTCTTAAAGGAAACAGATGGAATTAATAGAGTATACATTATTGTTGACTATATTTTTAATAGTGGTAAAATGCACATAGCATAAAATTGTCTGTTTTAACCATTTTTAAGTGTACAGTTTAGTAGTGTTAAGTACCTCCACACTGGTGTGTATCTAGTCCCCTAAATTCTTTTCATCTTTTGAAGCTAAAACTCTGTCCCCATCAAACAGCAACTTCTCATCTGTCTTCCCATGTCCCTGGCAACCAGCATTCTATTTCTATCTCTGTGAATTTGACTAATCTAGGTAAACTTCTGCTTTTTTTGGGTACATACACAATTTTCAATTGTTTTTAACCAAGTTTCTCCAAATACCTTCTGCTGTTCCAGAAAATAAGTTATATGTTGTAATAAGTGAGGCAAACAGGTAATTCCTTCAAGTTTTCTGGAACGAATCTTTCTTGGTTTCCAAATTGTATGAGCTAGGCTTCCATTTTCTATTAAAACGTAAGAATGGAAGGTCATTGCCCTTCGTTAACTCAACTGAGTTAAGAAAGTCATGGTAGCAATTACGGTGGGCCCATTTCTGTCTTGGGATAAGAAGAAAGAATGTGAACACCTCCCTGCTTTGCAGGATGTGTTGACAGGCTCAAGAGGCTTAGCTGGAAAATATGGTGCTCTCTTGCTCGCCAACCCTGAGTTAAATGAGGGGCAACCTCCAGACAACGACATTCAGGCAGAGGGCTGGAAGCAGTATGAGTAGCATCTGAATCTTGCATAGCATTGCACTGGAGTGGGAAGAAGGGACCTTAAGAACCCTTTAGGACAGATTTTGGTCTCTGATATTGTTTGGTCCCTGGTATTCTCACCACTGTGCTCTAAATACCTGACACACGCAGAACTTAGAGGAAGAGAGATGTATTGGGTCTCATGGTTTCAGAGGTTTCAGTCCATAGGGCTGACTCCAATCATAAATGGCAGTGGCAGCAGTGACAGGCTGCGCAGAGGGATGCTGGTCTCATATCATGGAGGCTGAAAGCAGAGAAAGCGAGAGGTGGGAGCCCGTGGATATATATAGACCCCAAAGCCACACCCCCAGTGATTCACCTGCTCCAGCCATGCCCCATCTGCCCACCTTGCCACCCAATAGACCCAGTTAGATTGTTAATCCAGCAAAGGATTTATCCACCGATGAGATTAGAGCCTTTGTGATTCAGTTGTTTCACCTCTGAATATTTTTGTATTGCAATACATGAACTCTTCTAGGGGACATCCTATACCTAAATCATAATGGATGTTCTGCAGTTTCCATCTCTTTTCAGTTAAAAGAATCAAAGTTTGGCCGGGCATAGTGACACACACTTGTAATTCCAGTACTTGGGAAGCTGAGACAGGAAGATTGCAGGTTCAAGGACAGCCTCAGCAAGTAGTGAGACTCTCATCAACCTAGCGAGACCCTGTTTCAAAACAAAAAATAAAATAGGGCTGGGGGTGTAGCTTGGAGGTAGAATGCCCCTGGGTTCAATCCCCAGCACCACCACCAAAAAAAAAAAAAAAAAAAAAAAGGAAAAAAGAATCAAAGTTTGATCTGATATGAGAGCCCACTTCCTTTTTTTGCAGGCCTTAAGACAAGAGGAGTTGAGGAAATTTTTTTTTCTCCCTCCTCAAAAAGAGGATCAGGGTCAACAGTAATCCACATGGCATGTTCTTATATACGAATTAGAAAGGGCGACCCAGCGAATGCTGTTATTTTGTTCTTCTTTATTGCTGCATTCGCAAGAAAATGGAAAGATCTGGAGAATATTATGTTAAGTGAGATTAGCCAATCACAAAAAAAGAAGGGACATATGTTTTCATTAATATGTGCAACTTAGGGAGTAGTGGGGACACAAAAGGGACTCCAATGACAACGGAGAACCCCCAGTGGTGCAAGGGAAGGGGTACAAGGGAAGGGGAAGGGTAAGAAAGAAGTGAATCTATGGAATTACTGTCATAAACAATTTGTATATATGAGATTATACCAACATCATTCTCAGTGCTACATGTGGGGGGGGGGAGGCAGGGGAGAGGAACACCAAGAGCTGTGTGCATGTATGTTAACACCAAACTGATACTCATTGTGATGTGAGACTACAATGCACCAATAAAAACATAAAAAAATTAAATAAATATAAAAGATCTGGGAGTATAGCTTGGAGGTAGAATGCCTCCAAGCTATAAAAAACAGAAAGAAAGAAAAGCGGGAAGGAAGGAAGAAAGAAAAGAAGGGAGGCAGGGAGGGAGGGAGGGAGGAAAGAAAAGGAAAGGAAAGGAAAGAAAAGAAAAAGAAAAAAAAAAAGAAAAGAAAGGGCGACCCAGCCAGCTGTATGCAGCCCCAGGAGCTCAGGCTTGGCCAGCACCTGGTTTTGCAAATTGGGACAGCCTTACATGTCCCCTTGCACAGGTACCCAGAGGCAATGAATAGACTTGCACAACTGCGCCTATTGTTGGCATGTTGTGGCCCCAGGTGATTGGGACATTGGGTGACTGAATAAATGTTTTTTTAATAGAACAAAGTGCTTACTGTTGGGCTCAGCAAACAGTAAGGAACTCTTTGTGCATGCAGACTTGTCAGAGTTGGATATGGGAGCTGCCATGGTGGACTGGAGTGGTCAGGGGAGGCATCAGGAATGCTGGATACATGGGGATTGTAGAAAGCTGCTCTCCCTCCAAAAGATATTTTATTTACTTCGGTGAGCTAAAGCCCATACTGCATAGCTATAGCAGGGTTTGGGCTCAGTAGTATGCACTGTTGTAGGGTGTGCACTATATGCACTATTGATGTCTAAGCAATCCATAGAATATAGAGAGTGCTAGCCAGGCATTGTGGCACACGCCTGTAATTCCAGTACTTGGGAGGCTAAGATGGGAGGATCGCAGGTTCGAGGCCAGCTGCAGCAAGTTAGTGAGGCCCTCTGCAACTTAGTAAGACCCTGTTTCAAAACAAAAACTCAAATAGGGCTGGAATGTGTAGCTCAGAGGTAGAATGCCCCTGGGTTTAATCCCCAGTACCAAAAGGAGGAGGAGGAGGGAATATAGAGAGCCCTGAAGTTATCTTGTGTCTATCAAAGAATCCTACTATATCATACATCCAAGAGAATAAAGACTCGGTAGAGCCAAATAAGACCTCTCTCTGGTAGAACATTCTACTCATACCTCTCAGAGAATATACACAGCAAATAATAGATTTTTTTTTAAAGAGAAAGAGTAGATAAAACATGAGATAATCCATGGGCTGTTTCACCTTTTCTGTCACTGATACTGGGTATTAACAGGCAATAAATTCCTCAACGCACACTTAAACTCAAAGTAGTGACAGATACATGTAAGGCCATAAATCTTATTAATGTAGCTGGGGATAATTTTTTCAATTGCGAATTTGTAGGCAGTAATTTCTTAAACTCTGTACTCATCTTTATTAATTTTCAGAAGCCAAGGTTAACTTCTCTTGCTGTTAAACATTTTCGAATTCATATTAAACACTAATTGCTGATCTCACATCCACTTAAAAATAGATCATGTTCTGGATAACTTTATTCTTTTGTACTGATGTCATGTTGAGATTTTTGGCTATTGAGTGCTATAATCAAATCTTTCCCCATGGAACTTTTCACAGAAAAAATGTTTACTTTTTTTGACAAATTACAGATGCTTAGAATTGGAGTCCATTCTTTTATGTCTTTGAGATATTTTCATTTTTTATTTTATTTTTATTTTTTGTGGTACTGGGGGTTGGACCCAGGGGCCTTCTACCTCCGAGCTACACCCCCAACCCTATTTTTTATTCTTTATTTTGAAACAGGGTCTCACTAAGTTGTGGAGGGCCTCACTAAGTAGCTGAGGCTGGCTGCAAACCTGCAATCCTCCTGTCTCAGCCTCCCAAGTACTGGGATTACAAGTGTGTGCCACCATGCCCGGCTGAGATGTTTTTAATTGAGTAGTTATGTGCCAGGCTCGTCCTAGGCACCAGGGAGATTGGGGTGAACCACATAAGGGCCTTGTAACAGGCAAATAACTAAAATAATTTCAGGTATTAAATATTGCATGGAAATGCATAATTTACCAAATAATTTATAGTAATCTTTCATTATTTAAATATTTTTAAGAATTGTTTTAATCTTTTGCAGTCAATTTGGAATCTGTATCTATGGTAATTATTGTAACTTAATGCTATGTTTTAAATTAGTTTCAGTACTCAGTATAATACAGTTAATACAGTGTAATACAGTTTGCCAGTATTTCTTAACCTATTTATGTAACAGTTTGGAATGGCGCCATGGGTTCTTGTTCTTAGCTAGTTTAGAAAAAGTTAGCCAGAACTGCATTGCTGCAAGCTTAAGCAAAGTTTTATTATTACAGATAGAAACGGGGACAGAGCAATCAAAGCACTACATCAGAGGTGATGCAGTGGAGTGCCTTGAAAGTAAGACACTGATGCCTTTGAACATATACAATTTTTATAAAAATTAATTATCTCTTGTTTCTTATCCTGCTTAACTAATAGTCTTCTATTCCCACCAAAATCGGGTACAGATCAGCCAATTAAACCTTTTCTGCTAGCCTTCTTTATTCATCCTCACAGGGACAGATAGGTCTGATATCACTGAGCAAAAGGTGTTGCTTGGTTAACAAGGTCAGGGGCTGTATGTTAAAAGCCCACTTTGTTCTTTGTTTTATTTTCATTAAAGTTTAAAGCATGTGTTATTCACCTATGTCCTTGGTGAGTTCTCAGCATCTCCTTATCTCTATGTGCCAGAAGCCACTTACTGTGTTGAAAACTTGTTTTATAATAAAGAAAAGAAAGACACAGGAATATAGTCTTTTAAAGTATGGAGGGTTTGGGGCTATAACTATTTTGTGTTATTAGTAATTAATATTGGGTTAATATAGCTTGCTTTTTATATTTTAACTTTAAGCTGTTGTGAGAGTCTATGATTCTATTAAGTGTAGGTGTCTGTGTTTTTAACATTCAGTGTTTAACTGGGCTAACAGAGCTTTTAGCTGATCAAGGTTGACTTTGGCTGAGGCTTTTTGGCTGAAAGCTTAAGAGACAGAGAAAAGGATTTTATTGTGCTGCCTAAGTATGAGAGCTTATTCTTACTATTAGCAATTAATACCTATTAGCAATCAATACAGGCCCAATCCCCATCAATTTAGAGTGGTAGAATTGGAACCTAATAAAGTCTTTGAGGCTATGATGTATCTTCCAAGGCAAATGGATGGATTCACATGTCCATAGTTTATACACACTTTTTGGGGGCTTTTAGGGCACCAGTCGGTACGATAAAGAAATATGGACTTGAGCAGCTTTTCTTTGCTGAATTTCTATTTTCATGGGTGCTTTAATCTGTTGGAGAGTGATTTAAGCCATGCAAGGCTACCTTCATGTGATATTTTTGACCCGTCTCATATGGGACAATAACTTTCTGTTGCCTTTACACTTGATCCACAACTTGGTTGTGTATCATATATGGAGTGGCAAATGTTCTCTCTCAAAACATGAGGAGACCTTGCTCAGGATAAATCTGAGGAACCTCGATGTGTGTTCCTTTGTGGCAATGCGGTGAGGGCAGGATCAGATGCCCAGTGTAAGTATTTTCCAAAAAGAACCACTGTGTTTAGTCTAGTGATTAACCTCTGAGGTGGTATCTGATACCTCCAAGTTTTGGTCTGTCTAGGTCTCTTTCTTTCTGTGTGTTCTTTAGACCGTTGCTTTCATCTTCCTGCTATATCATTTACCTCTCTTCTATCTGCTTTCCTTTTAAAAAATAGACGTATGAAGCCACAAAAAAGATGTATAGAAATCTATAGTCCACTAACCTCCCTGTCTAAATTTCTTATTTATTCATACACTTCAAAATTTTCAGTTGGATGTAGTGGTATATGCCTGTAATCCCATTACTTGGGAGCCTGAGACAGGAAGATCACAGGTTCGAGGGCAGCTTAGCAAGTAGTAAGACTCTCATCAACCTAGCAAGACCCTGTTTCAAAACAAAAAATAAAAATTGGGCTAGGAATGTAGCTCAGAGGTAGAGGGTTCAATCCCCAGTACCATACACACATACAAAAAATTATTTTTTCCCCAAGCAAATAAGATTATTTTATTTTTCCATTTTAACACATATTTCTTGTACATATTAATGGGATTCACCGTGATATTGCCAATATTGCCATACATGCCTTTCTTTCTTTCTTTTTTTATGGTACTGGGATTGAACCCAGGGACATTCTGCCTCTGAGCTATACCCCCATTCTATTTTATTTTTTTATTTGAAACATGGTCTTACTAGGTTGCTAAGGGCCTCATTAACTTGCTGAGGCTGGCCTTAAACCTGTAGTCCTCCTGTCTCAGCCTCCCAAGTACTGGGATTACAGGTGTGCACCACCATGTCCGGCTCCATGCATTTCTTTTTTTTTCTTTTTTTTTTTTTGCGGAACCGGGGATTGAACCCAGGGGCATTCTTTTTTTTTTTTCAT
>PVJS01054635.1:0-12897 GCA_004027185.1 Glis glis | reverse complement strand
GTACCGCAAAAAAAAAAAAAAAATTAAAAATAGGGCTGGGAGCCGGGCATGGTGGCGCATGCTTGTAATCCCAGTACTTGGGAGACTAAGACAGGACGATCACAGGTTCGCAGCCAGCCTCAGCTACTTAGTGAGGCCTTCCGCAACAAAGTGAGACCCTGTTTCAAACTAAAGAATAAGAAGTAGGGCTGGGGGTGTAGCTTGGAGGTAGAATGCTCTTGAGTTCAATCCCAAGTACTAAAAAAAAGGGCTGGGGATGTGGTTCAGAGGTAGAACCCCCTGGGTTCAATCCCACTTACTACCAAAAAAAGTGGGGCATGGTGATGCAAGGCTGTAGGAGACTACTTAATGAAGCCCTCAGCAACTTAGTGAGAACTGGTTTCAAAATAAAAAAATAAAATAAGGCTGGGGTACAGCTTAGTGGTAGAATGCCCCTGGATTTAATCCCAAGTACCACAAAAATAAATAAATAAATGAATAAATAAATAAATACATACATACATACATACATACATACATAAATAGAAAGAAAGAAAGAAAATAAAAAGGAAGAAAAACCCTTGAGATCAAAATAAAGTTCATGCCATTAAATTTTGTTAAAGGCTCATTTGATGACTGGAGCAAGGACTATGCCTTAAGCACGTTCATTGTGTGCTATACTTAACAGTAAGAAAGTTTTAACTGAAGACAGTTATGTGAAAGCGCCTTAGGAATCATTTTGAGCAGTTTAAAGTACTCCCATTAGACTGAACTCCATGGGCAGTGGGGCCAAGGGGTGCTCCAGAGTGAGCACAGGGCCTGTTTCAGAGCAGGCACTTGAGGAAGAACGGGGTCCAGTCGATGATGTTACATGGACTGGCTCAGGAAGTGGTGTCCTCCATCTTCTAGAAGAAGCTTCTGGAAAGAAAGCGAATCAGGGAGGACATGTGGCCTGCCATACGGACTAACAATGGGATACGATATTGAAAACCAGGTCTGCTGGTTCCAGAGCCATCATGTTGTCAGACCCCAAGTGCTGTGTTTCAGCGTCTGTCATTTGCAACTTGGGAAAGCCTGTAGCCCCCACATCTTGGATGGTATCTCTGGGGACCCTGCTGGGAATCTTGCTTGGGCCTGGCTAGTTGTGGAGCAGTCCTTGCCCACAATTATTCCTGTAATGCACCCTGGGTGTTGCCCCCTAGAGTCTTGCTACACACACCTGGAGAAGTTTACCCTATGCTGCTGTCATTCCACCACTCTGCCCTAAAGAAAAGGGATACTGTGGCTTCAGGCCATGGCCGCAGCCTACTCTGGGCCCATCTATGGACCACCAGCTTGGCTCCTGGTAGACTTCTCCATTAAACAGTAAGGTAGGAAGGACAGTTGTGGTGAATGGAAGAACTTGTCCTTCTGAGAGGGCCATTGTGGAATCAGGTGGTGAGCACCTTCGATGAAGTGTGAGATGCTGCCCTTGTCCATGTAAGCAATGTGAGCTACTGTGAAAATGATGACAGTTACTAACCGCTTCCAGACATAGGCCTGTTGAGCCAGAGGCCTAAGAGAGCATCTGATGAGGAGGAAGGGGTTCTGCTGAAATTTCTAGTGGGGAACTGAAGCCCAAAGAGAGGCAGAAGGGATGGGCTACCCTGGTAATAGAAGGGGCAAGCTCATGACTTTGTGTCTGTCACTGTGGACAGAAAGAATAGCCAACTAAACTACCAGGATGCCCAGGTCTCTGTCCCGAAGTGGGATTTGTAGCCCTCAAACTTTGCAAAACACCTCTGAAGACCCTGCAGAAATTTTAGCTTGGCCCTAACAGGCTGCAAGTGCAGTCGCTCACCTCTCAGCCATGGTCTTTGTTATTGATGCTGTTTGCTTTTTGCCAGTCAGTATCCTTTCATTTTAGGATGTTGTCCTCTAGCTTATTTCACTCTTTAAAAATATTTTTTCTACCTCTTGATATTTTCCTTGTTTTGACAAGGAACAGGCAATGTCAGCACAAGCAAAGTGACTCTGAGTAGAATTCCAGATCCAGACCAGGGAGGCCCTTGTAAGGAGTCACTCATTTTGACCCCAGGACACCTTCTTGACCATCAAGCAATTCTGCCTGGCTACACTGTAAGTTGCTGGCCTTGGTCAATTCTCCTCTGCAAGCTCAAGGAAATTGCCAGATGATGCTGACACCTCCGCTAGGGGACACACTCATGACAGTTGACCTGAGTAACATAGGAGAAGGCAGTGAGTGCCCCAAAGGGTCTTTTTAGGGTTGCTTCTCACCTTAAGAACGCACCTTTCTCACCTATCACCCTAAGACCCCTAGGAAAGTATCTCTGATCTGGGTATAGGAATCTGCTTAACAGAAACCAGGTTCCAGGAACACCCTTAGCTGTGCACGCAGGACACTTTCAGGCAGGGACACCAAAATCCCACCCCTTCTGAACCTATGCAGGAAGCTGCCAAGGGCTGACATTCCTCAAGGACAGGTTGTAGGCAACTGCCTTGGGTGCCAATATAAGCCAAGATCTCCTGAGAGCTACTCTCTGCTCCAAGTATAAGTCCTCTACATAGCAGGAGCTGGCTGAGAAAGGAGAAGCCTTGGCAATCACCTCAGCAAACTCATCGTTCCACGTATCTGTCCACTTATAACCTGGAGACTCAACTTACTTTCCCAGTATCCCACATGACCACACACCATCAACAAAAAGCAGAGTGTGGACTTGAACTGAGATCCCTGCTTTTTTGTGTATAGCAGTGGTCCGCACACAAACTGATGTTCTGTTCTGGAACAGACATTTTTCTATTTGAATTGAGGTCAGGTCAGAGAGGGATGATCAGGACAGCCAATGGCACTATAGAATGAGATGTAGAGGACATGAGAGATGGGCTGCAGCGAAAAGTATTTATGTCAGTAACACGTGTTTGTGGTGTAAAGTAAGGCATTATCATTCTGCAAACACCAAGGGAATGCTGTTCCAAGAAGGACTGCTATTTTGTTAATTGCTGCACCACCTATTGATGAGCTCTTGTGAGGTTCTGGTAGCAGGGCCCTACACCAAGCTGTAACATACTCATCTTGCCATGACCATCCCTATCTTCTCTATCACAATATATGGAATGGCCAAATTTGGCCAAATTGTGGATAGCGCTCATCATAGTTTTATTTTGGCAGACTTTCTCTTCCTAAATGGAAGTCTTCAGAAGATTACAAAAACAGCCAGCCCCATAATTGGGATGTGAATATCTGACTGGAACTTCTGTGTCCTCTAATCTGGTGATGGATAAACAGTGCCAGGAGAGGGTGTCCTTCCTGAGAGCTTGGGCTGAATTTTAATCCCAGCTGAGAGAAGAATGCTGGGGCAAAGAGCATTTTAACTGCCAAGAGTTGAGATTAAAAAAGGGATAAGTGGGTAGCTTAATTCTTTTTTTGTGTTTGTGGTACTGGGAACTGAACCCAGGGGTGCTCTGCCATTGAGCAACACCACCCCCCAGCCCTTTTTTAAAATTTTAAGACAGGGTCTCTCACTGAGTTGCTGAGGCTGGCCTCAAACTTGAGATCCTTCTGTTTCAGCCTCCCAAGTACAATAGATAGGTTAACTCTTAACTTCCAAGCCAAGTGCTGAGTGCTCAGCTCAGGGACCTGCAAATAGTCCACAGAGCTCTTCCTGATGGGTGCCTGAGGCTGTGAGGAGCCTCCAGGCAGTGAGTGGAAGGGAGGAGTAATTAGGTGGCCAGCACTGTGGATTCTGGAGCAGCTGCTTCCTCCAAACTAGTGTGAATGACAGCTCTGTTGAGAGCTCCATGGCCTTGTGGTTTGGTGCTTCTTGCTTCACAGAGACCAGAGAACCCAGAGAACAAAATGCACCCAAGAGGCAGGGGCAAGGCTGCTCCTCCCTTTCTTTCCAGAACCTCATTTTGCTGTCTCATGAGGAAGCTTGGGCAGTATCAAGGCCAGATCCTTGTCAAGGTCTTTGGCCAGCCCACCAGGGCCACCATCAGCCACCTAGTGCCATGGTTTCTGTAAGGGGCTTCTGGGGCAGATGTTAACATATGGGAATGGATTCTGTAAAGGAAGAACATGGTAGACCCCAGGAATTTATGAGCTGCCAGAAATGTTTGTGAACACTTTTAGTTTTGTGGTACTGGGGATTGAACTCAGGGGCATCCTACCTCCAAGCTACACCCTCAGCATTATTTTATTTTTTATTTTGAAACAGGGTCCTGCTGAGTTGCTGAGGTTCTTGCTAGGTTGCCAAGTCTGGCCTCAAACCTACGATCCTCCTATCTCATCCTCCCAAGTACTGGGATTACAGGCATGTGCCACCATGCCTGGCTTTGTGAACACTTTTAAGAGCTTCTATGGGGATGCCTAGAAATACATAAAGGATGAGGCAGGTACCTGAGCCGGTAGGTGGGAGCATGAGCTGGGCCCCTGTCTTGTTAACATTCATGGCCCCTATGTTTGCAGGCTGCTGAGGACCTGAACCTGTGGTTACAGGTGATGTAAAATCTGTGAAGAGGAAGTGTTGTAGTACAAAGCCACCACACACCCAATAGGGCCCGTCTCCATGTTGGAGTTTTCTACATTTCCAACTCCCATCTCTTCCTTATGTAGGCACTATATTTATTCTGAGTGCTAAAAATGGTGGCAGTGGCTTTGGTCTATGCCAGGTGAGTAAGCTGGAGCTCTGATGTCTGGAATTTCCTTCCCCTTATGGTTTTGGGTTAGTAAGAGACACACAAGAATCAGACAAGATCTGTAAGACAGAAGTGAAGCAGAAGCCAGTGCTTTGACAGCTCTTGCCCAGTGT
Organism: Glis glis; assembly: GCA_004027185.1. Taxonomy (NCBI): domain Eukaryota; kingdom Metazoa; phylum Chordata; class Mammalia; order Rodentia; family Gliridae; genus Glis; species Glis glis. The sequence goes on along the minus strand of PVJS01054635.1, from coordinate 8,110 downwards.
CCCTGATCGGTTGGCTCCTCTTATTGAAACGGGGCAGCTCCTGGCCACACAGCCACCTTAGTTTTGCCAAATATCCTCCATCAGCCACCTGGAGTTGATGTGCAGCTCTTGGGGAAGGGTGCCCACTTCCTCTGCAGGTATAAATTAATTAATTAATTGAATCATTTTTGTGGTACTGAGGATTGAACCCAGGGGCATTCTACCTCTGAATTACACCCAGCCCTTTATTTTATTTTTAATTTTGAAATAGGGTCTCACTAAGTTATGGAGGGCCTCTCTAAGTTGCTGAGGCTGGCCTTGAACCTGCGATCCTCCTGTCTCAGCTTCCCAAATACTGGTATTACAGGCATGCTCCACCACACCCAGCTGTTCCCATGATATTGAGGCTGGAGGTGGTCAGAAACAGATGGGTGTGCCACTTTGTCCTTGGTCTATCCATTTCCTTCCTGGCTGTTGGTCTCTGTGACCTCAGGCTTAGCACATGATATACAGACACACCAGCCCCTCACCGGGTAGCAGGTCCCATCGTTATTATAACCCTTTCATTCTGTGTCAGCTCAACTCACTGGGCATGGTGACATGCATGAAAACCCAGTACTTGGGAGGCTGAGACAGGAGGATTGCTGCTCTGCCTCTGTAACTGAGCCCTGATTGATTCAAAGACACCCCCAAAGAAGGAGAGGTTAGAAACCAGGGCCGACAGGAACACACAAAAAGACAACATCTCATAAGGAGTGATATTACTTTAAAGTCAGGCTGCAACCCAGGGGTCAATGCAGCTTAGAAAGCCTACAGTACAGCCAAAACAGCTCTTTCTATTTGCTTCTCCAAGATCTTCTCCTCCTCCTTCTCCTTCTCCTTCTCCTTCTTCTCCTTCTCCTTCTCCTCCTTCTCCTTCTCCTTCTCCTTCCACTTCCACTTCCACTCCCCCCCCCTCCTCCTCCTTCTCTTCTTTTTATTTTTGGTTGTAGTGGGGATTGAATGCAGGGGCATTCTAATTCCAAGCTACACCCCAGCCCTTTTTATTTTGAAATAGGGTCTTCCTAAGTTGCTGAAGCTGGCCTTAAAGCTGCGATTCTCCTGTCTCAGCCTCCCAAGTACTGGGAATATAGGTGTGCACCACCATGCCTGACTTCCAAGATATTCCTGGGATTCTTTGGAGACCTTGCGCTTCCCTGGTGGTTTAACAAGGACTTAGACTCTTCATTTTTGCTTGCAAATGTCTTGATGGTTGGCTAAAAGCAGGATTAGAGACTGGGCATCTCTGTCTCCATTTTGCATGTCTCCCTTGTTCTCAGACACCTTGGATTCCAGGAACAACAGGTTTGATGTATAAACATCTCATGATGAGTCCAAGCCACCTCCCAGGCAACAGAAACTTTCTTACCCCTGACCAAACCTCACCTGCCTAGTTCAGAGATCATGCTGGAGACCATACCTGATCAAGATCAGCTGCTTCAGCAGCTGGGTAAAGGCTCCAGCTATGTAAACCCCAACCCTGGCCCTCATTCCTCTTTCTATAAAACCTTAAAGTCATTGTTGGTTCCTTGAAGACAGGGCTAAGGATCTGGGTCCCCTTGTCTTCCTGGTATAGCTACACTGAATAAGGTTCCTTTCAAGCTTTTCACCGTTATCTTTTCTAATTGGTTTTTGGGGCAAGTGGCTGGACCAGATATGTAGGATCCCCAGAGCCAGGCCTCTGGCCTAGGACTCTGGTAACACTAGCAGGCTCAGGTCAGGAAATCCCTTGTTGAATTCTAATCCTTCCCTTCCTCACTACAAGACCTTAAACACCTCCCAACCTTAATTTACGCATCAGTTTTTTCACCTGCACAATGGCTTGATTGGATAAATTGGTGACTTTCCAACTTGTTTATAGCAATAAATACATTTTGTATCAAGAACCTATACAAAGGTACATATAAATCAATAAAAATGGTAATACATTTTCATGAACTAGTATTTACCATTACTACGTAAGATATGCATGGATATTTTCTATTATCTTCCTTTTATTGTTTCATTTTTCCAAATGTGTTTGACTTCCTATCTTGATTTTAGGACAACCATGCATGGGTCATGAGCTTCAATTTGAACAGTTGTCCAGACAGCCTATAAGCTCTGGGATACCGCAGGATTTGAGGGACCTCTACTGGTGGACTTCCTCAAAGTGACTTCCTCTGAGCATGGACCCTTGGAGGGGTTGTGTTTCCCCTGCCAGGGAAGGCAAAGACATTAACCTTCCCTGAGAGACAGAAGAATCCAAGGCCCCAAAGGAGAGCCCTCCTGCCTGACCCCATTTGCACAACACCTAGGACCACAGAGGACGAGGAGGGAACTCACACTGCACAATTTTGGTCATTGCTTTAAAAAATTGCTTTGAAGCTAGGCATGATGGCACACACATGTAATCCCAGTACTTGAGATGCTGAAACAGGTGCATCACAGGATCAAGGCCAGCCTCAGCAACTTAGTGAGGCCTTGTTTCAAAATAAAAAAATAAAACAGAGCTGGGGGTGTAGCTAAGAGGTAGAACACCCCTGGGTTCAATCCCCAGTAATCCCCCCCAAAAAACTGTTTGACAGCATTGATACGGACACTGAAGGGACACGAGTTGGGGACACAGTGGCACTCTAACCCAGTCAAAGATACACTGGGTTCTTAGATTCAAGTTCCTTCCTGAGTGAGAACCTGACTTGGACCTTCCTGACCAGGGAGGCAAGAGGCTGCTAGAGGATTCAAGTGACTAAAGAAGCTAGGGAGCCTGGCCTTAGTCCATGTGATATGGGCTATGTGATGGTCAGGGTCATCTTCAGTGATTTCATGCTATGCTAGTCTAGGTGTTGCTGTAAAGAGATTTTGTAGCCATTGGTTGGCGTCTATAATCGGTTGATTTTAAGTAAAGGAGATTACTAATCCTCAGTAATGTGCTTGGGTCCTAGTCAATTGCTTGAAAGCTTGAGTGTAACAATTAAGGTTTTCCATAGAGGAAGAAGTTCTGCCTCAGGACAGTAGTATCAACACCTGAGTTTCTCAGCCTGCAGAAAGATCTCAGACTTGCCAGCCCCACAATCGTGTGAACCAGTTCCTCAAAATCTCTCACAATCTCTCAAAATCAATCTCTCTCTCTCTCTCTCTCTCTCTCTCTCTCTCTCTCTCCCTCCTATCTACCTAAGCTCCTATTGGTTCTATTCCTCAGGACAATCCTGACTGGTTCAGACAATTATTCTGGAGCTTTGCTAGGACACTGATTATAGCTCCTGAACTGCAGCCTCATAGTTTTACAGAGTTTGGAGCCACTGTTCAGACCAGAATTAATGGTTAGCATTTCACTGCACTGTTCCAATCCTGCAAGCATTCATGTTGCAGTTATCTTCCTAGTGGTCCAGAGGTAGCTGGAGAAGGTGTCAGATGAAGCTTGAGAGCAGGTTGAAGGGACTTTCTTTTCGAGAGTGAGGCCTCTCTGGCAGGAAAAGACCCCCGAGTTGGCAATGAGAGCTGGAGAAAGTTCAACATCAGCCAAGACACTTTGTATCTCCAAACCTCAATGTCTTAGCTTGGGCTGCTATAAAAAATACCATAGACCGGGTAATTGATAAACAACAGTCATTTATGTCTCACAGTTCTGGAGGCTGGAAAGTCTAAGATCAAGGTGTTGGCAGGTGCAGGTGAATGGTGAGGGCCCTCTTCCTGGCTTCTACCTTCTCACTCTATCCTCACAGTTCAGAGAAAGGAAGCTCTGGTGTCTTTTCCTCTCCTTCCTCTTTCCTTCCTCCCTTCCTTCCTTCCTCTTTTTTTGTTTTTGTTTTTGTTTTGTGGTACATGATGTTCTATCTCTGAGCTACACTCCCAGCTCTATTTGATTTTTTATTGAAACAGGGCCTCCCTAAGTTGCACAGGCTAGCCTCTAACCTATGATTCTCCTGCCTCGGCCTCCCAATTACTGGTATTACAGGCATGTACCACCACACCTGGCTCTTTTCCTCTTCTTATAAGGGCACTAGTCTCATTATTGATCTCATCTAACCCTAATTACCTCCCCTGGGGCCTAATTTCCTATACCATGACATTGGGCTTAGGTCTTTTTTTAATTTAATATGCTTTTATTGGTGCATTAGGTCTTTAACATATGAATTTGGGGGTTACACAAACATTCAGTCTGTAATACTCAGTCTCTTCATGTGACAAATGGGGGGACGACCACCCTGATGACCTGAGGGACTGGGTGGTAGAGATCAGAATCACAAATGAGAGGAAAAGCGGGGAAGCCCCTTGGCAAATGGCACAGCATGTAATCATTTGTAGGAGGCACTTTTACTCTAAGGGGCCCAGGGCTGCATTCGGACTTCCGTGGGCCCCTTCCTCAGTAAAGTAAGTAAATATGATATTTTATGATTGGGTTGGTATAAAGATGAATACTTTTGTTTTGTACAGGGGATTGAACCCAGGGGAGTTCTACCTCTGACTTGGACCTTTAGCCCTTTTTATTTTTTATTTTGAAACAGGATCTCACTAAGTTGCCGAGGCTGACCTTGAACCTACAATCCTCCTGTCTCAGCCTCTCCAATATTGGGGTTACAGGCATGTGCCACCATGCCTGGCTTAAAGATGAATAGTTTAATATATATTAAAATATTTTCTTCATTCTAAAAGTTCATATTTTTCATTCTGATTTTAAAAGAAATTAAAATATTTCTGTGGGCCCCTAAAAGTCTCATGGCCCTAGTGCTTACTTTACCTAATGGAGAAGTGGACCCTGAGGGACCTAGGGCCCTCTTGCCCATAGTCCCTGAGATCCACACCAGCCCTGCAAGGGACTCGGAGAATGTCAGGCCAGAAAGGAGCAACATTTGCCATGGATGAGCCAAAGCACACAAAGTATAGGGTGGACTGGCTTTTTGTCTTTGGCATTAAAAATGTCTATTAAGTGTCTTGGAAAAAAAACAGTCTTGCAATTTAGGTGACAATTTATGTGGGAAAGAACAATGTCATAAGAAAAATCAGCACCGATTTTGATTATTTATGATTAATGCAACTATAGCTCACCTTTAATGAACACTTACTATAAGCTATGCATTGGACTAAGCCTCACTCCTTTCATCTGCACATGAAACCCAGCTTAGAGACCAAAAGGTTGAGGCTCCAGGCTGATGGGACTGAGGGACTCAGAGGACTGAAGAGCATAAAAGAAGAGAGCCCACCCGGGTATGATGGCACATGCCTGTAATCCCAGTACTTAGGAGGCTGAGACAGGAGGATTGCAGGTTCAAAGCCAGCCTCAGCAACTTAGCAAGACTCTCAGCAACCTGGTGAGACTTGTTTCAAAATAAAAAATAAAAAGAGCTGAGGATATAGCTTAGAGGTAGAATGCCCCTGGGTCCAATACCGAGAGAGAGAGAGAGAGAGAGAGAGAGAGAGAGAGAGAAGAGTGCCCATGGGTCAGAAGGAAGAGGAAGTGGAGGAAAAGGTATGAGGAAAAGACCTCTAGGGATTCCCTGAGTTCTCATGAGTTTCCCTTCTAAAACCACGTTCCATGATATTCTGACAGGCTTGGAACTACAGCCCAGAACTTAATGCAAGAGTTAGCATCTTCATTAACACTTTTCAGGAAGAGAACCCGCACTTGCCTCTGATTTTCTTCTCAGTGATTTCCCAGCCCAACAATGAAGGCCATTGTCAAGAAGAGCATGTTTTATATGTTAGCTGCTGTGGAATTGAGTGAGGCTGACCCAGTTGGGGATTTTCTAGAAATCTTAGGAATCAGAGTCCTTCCCACCCTCTCAAAGGGAGTGAGCCAGGGCAGGCTTTGTGCTCTGAGGGAAACTGTATCATGGCAGGGTAGAGGCCCATAGTGGCTCCTGGGCTCAGTTTGGTGGACTTGGTGGAGCAAGAGGTGCTAGAAGGAAGACAAGACTATCACTAGCTGTATTTTACACACAAGGATATGGCTCTGAGGGGCTAAGGGATCTGCTTGGGGCCATGTAGCTAAGAAGTGACACAGGCCATGTAACTGCAGAGGGTCCAGCACACTGCCCCTCACAGGGAATGCAGCTGGCATTCACTGCACACCTACTACATGCTGGGGTCATCCACATACTGCCTTGCCAAGGCTCAGCTGCAGGAAGGGAGGAAGCCATACTCAGGCTGTCTGTGCAGGCGAGGGAGCAGATCCAGAGTGCTCAGAGTGGGGATGGTAGAGAGAGGCACAGACCCAGACATGCTCCCAATTGGCAGAATATACTTCTGTTCAGTTTTCCATCTGTTGCTTCAGACCCTCAGTTGCTCTTCCCATTCCCTTCCCCTTTATATTATGATGTGTACATGATCAAATTTGCCATTTCACATTTTTAGATGTACAGTTCAGTGGCATTAATTACACTAAGACCTCGAAAGCAACAATCAGCACTGTCTTATTTCAGAAGTTACACATTAAGCAGTCACTCTCCCATTTCCTCTTCCTTCAACTCCTGGCAATCACGAATCTACTTTCTATCCTTATGGATTTGCCTCTTCTGGACATTTCATAGAAATGGAATCATACAGTATGTGACCTCTTGTGTCTGGTTTCTTTCACTTAGCAATGATGTGTTTTCAAATTCTTCCATGTAGTAGCATGCATTGGTACTTCATGCCCTTTTATGGCCAGATAATATTCCATCATATGGACATAGTGCATTTTGTTTATACATTCATCAGTTAATGGCCATTTGAGTTGTTTCCACTTGTTGGCTATTATGAGTAATGCTGCTATGGGCACTCATTGTGTGGATACCTGTTTTCAATTTTTGGGGGGTATGTACCCAGGAATGGAATTGCAAGGTCATATGGTAAATGTTTTACTTTTTGAGGAACTGCCAAACTGTTTTTCACAGAGGTTGCACCATTTTTTATTCCCACTAGCAATGTCCAAGGGTTCTGATTCTTCCACATCCTTGCCAACACTAGCTATTTTCTTTGTGTTTATTTTTCACCCTACTGGGTGTGAAGCAGTATCTCATGGTGGGTTGCATTTGCATTTCCCTATTGACTAGTGACATTGAGCATCTCTTCATATGTTTCTTGGCCCTTCCCATAGTTCTGAAAATAAAACTTCCTTACTGGGTGTGAAAGGCCCTGCCCCACTCCCTGCCTCCCTGCATGCTCCCCTTGCCCTCTCTTTCCAGTGTGGGTACAGCCTGATGGCCTCTCCCTTCCTCACCCCCTCTGGTGGCCTCCAGGTCTTTCTCTATCTGCTGACCAAGCCTTTGCTGCCATGCTTAGAGTGTCATCATGCAATGCCCCTCAGTGCACCTCATCGCAGTGATGGGCTTCTTGCAGTTTGGGGAGGGCAGAAGAGGCATCCAGCACGTTTATTTTGGGGATTCCAGCTCCCAGCTGAGTACTGGACAAGCAGTCCGCTTGGGTTCACAGCAACAGATCGAAGACTTCACTGGAGACGTGCAGGCTTCCTGCTGAGACACCTAATACTGGCAGCTCCCTCTTGAGACTCTTAATGCTGCAAGCACCCAGCATCCCCATCGTCTCCTTTGACATTTTTATTTTTTCTATGCTACTGGGGATTGAAGCCAGGGGCATTCTACCTCTGAGCTATACACCAGCCCTTTTTATTTTATTTAAAATTTTTTGAAACAGGCTTTTACTAAATTGCTGAGGGTCTCATCTTGCTAAGTTGGTGAGGCTGGCCTCAAACCTGTGATCCTCCTGTCTCAGCCTCCCAAATACTGGGATTATATGCATACACCACCGTGTCTAGCTGGCTCATTTTATTATTTATTTATTTATTTATTTATTTATTATGGTACTGGGGATTGAATCCGGGGTGTTCTACCTCTAGGGAACATCCTCAGCCCTTTTTTAATTTTTGCATTTTTATTTTGAAACAGAGTCTTGCTAAGTGACCATGCACTACTGACCTTGAACCTGTGATCCTCCTGCCTCAGCCTCCCAAGTACTGGCATTATATGCATGTGCCATTGCACATGGCTCCTTTGACATCTTTAGAGTTTCCCATCCCTAGCTGTGGTCTGGTGTGATAGTCAGTCTATGTTGTCAACTTGACCTGATCATGACACACCCAAGATTATGTGATTTTGGGTGTGTAACAGCAGAT
>PVJS01054634.1:0-12892 GCA_004027185.1 Glis glis | reverse complement strand
CAGGTTAACAGAAAGGGGTGTTAACATTGTATGGTGGAGGGGACTTTGTATCTATTTCTTGTGCTCTGAAAGGATATATAAAGACTGGGCTGAATAAAGTCGAGGCTGCTGCAGTATGGAACTGAGAGCCCTCCCGAAAAATTATCTTTTGTCTCTCTCTCTTTATTTTTCTTAATCCTCACTCCCTGTTTCAGGTACCCTTCGAACCTTTCAGCTCTGCCGGCGGGTTCCGGCAGATCCCAGGTGCTGATGGCCCATATCAGGATCAGGGGAGGAGAAAAGATTATAACGTTCCTCCCAGCAGACCCCAGCATGGTGTGCCAGGCTTTGGGAAGGGTGCAAGTGGACCTGCATGTCGGAACATGTGCTTGCAGGGATGGCTGTGCTAGAAAAGAGCTGCCCCTCTTGCAGCCCTGGTTGTGGACAAATTATTGCAGACACAGATGCCTGCACACTTAGCTGTGTCTGTCCCCAAGCCTAGCACAGCACACTCATCACCTTTACAAGCAGGAAAATGGCCCTGGCTGTCCTTCACAGAGAGTTGGGGGACCAGGCTGAGCAGAATTGCTAAAGCCTTCTATCCTTGGTCTTCTAAAAACCATGTGCATCTGTGACACCAGTCAGTCCCTCCCTGTGGGGCAGCAGCCATGGTGGAGCATCGCCTGCTTGGGCTGGCAGAGAATGCCAGCACAGAGGACTTCTCCCTGCTGCAAAATTCACAAATTTCACTCAATAAATCAAGTGTTATAAAGAAGAGGGGGGGTGTCCTGCTCAACCATGCCACTCAGATGGCAAAGCCTCTGCAACTCCTCAGCAAATGGCAGGAAAGGGGACGAGGGTAGCACAGCAGCCCTGCGCTTGACCCTTCTCACAGGTGCTCACAGCACCTTCAGCACAGGTCACAGGGATGGAAGCTGGAGTGCCCCCCCTGCAGGAGTCAGGGGTTTAGACCTGCACCCTGCAGTGCACATGGGTGTGACCATTCCAGCAGAGAGCAGCTTCCCCCTGGGCTTATTTCTCCCCTCATACTGTTGCGAAGCTCCCATGCAGATGAGGAGACGGGTCAAGGGCTCAGCCACCTGCTCATGGTGATTCAGCAAGCAGGTGGTAGTGGTGCATCACCCCCTAAAGCAAAGGGGGACAGCAAAACACCTGCCCCTGAATGCCCCCTTTCTATTCCCAAAACCCTGGCCAAGTCAAGGGAACAATGAGAGCAAGCCTGGATCAGAAAGTCCAGATCCATATTATCATGAAGGACGCTGGCTTTCTCTTACGCATGCTGGGAACTGAGGCAAGTTGGTGTTATCTGTACATGCAAGCTACTTTCTTGCATGTATTCCAGGACAGTTGCTTCTTGGGGTGCTGGTCCTACAAGCAAACTGAGTGAGCTGAGGCTGATGACGTCACTGCTTCTGCAGCCTGACACAGAAAACCTCTCTCTGAGTGGGGACAGGTGCAGAACTGAGGGTGCCATGAAGAACAAACATGTCACTCATCCAGCCAGCTGCCACTCGGCAAAACACCGTGAGGGACAGGAGGCGCTGCTTGGTGAAGCACCATGAGGGACAGAGATGCTCTCTGTCAGCCTGTCGCCACTGGACTCTCCTGGGAGCAGTCACTGATTTCTTGTCAGCTTTCCCCCAATAAACTCTGCATCTCTCATGCTGTCTCTGGGCACTTTCTTTGGCCTGTCCGCAGCCCTTGCCACTGTCCTGGCACAACTGGGCTATGGACGGGACCGTGACCAACCTCGAGCCACTGTTGGATTCAGCATCTGCCCTCGACTGGGCTCTGGCGGCTTCCCGGAAGATTTGCCACTGGCCTCCAGCAAGTATTTCAAAAGCCTTTAAAATGGTAGTTAAAATTCTGTTCCTTGGAAATCAGAAGTACAAACAGCTGCTCCAGTTATTCATTTATTAATTCCGCAACTACTTGTCGAGTACCTACCGTGAGCCAAGTCAGACCTGCTTTTGCTCTGCACCAAAGGGAACCAACACAGCTGTTGAGCTTGTCCCAAATGGGCCAGAGACTGAGTCAAACCACCTTGCTAACCCTCACACCTCACAATGTGGTCCATGTGTGCCCCTCTGGAGCCCAAGCTAATGGTTACACAGCTTCCTATCAATGCTGAGCCACCTTTGTGGACTTAACAGCAGACCCTGCCAAAGAGCAACCAAGGTCCTCCCAGAGCCATCCCACAGTCCTTGGGCTGCTGGTTGTGGCCACATGGCCTCTCTAGGACCTCCGCACATGCTAGGGGAAGGGAACCCAGCAGAAGCTTCCCTGCCAGAGTCTCTACTCCACTTCAGGTCTCCACAGTTATGGACTACGCACCCCAAACTGAAGCTAGTTTCTTTGATCATAAAGTAGTTTCATACTGGAAAATAGTTGGCAGAAAAGAGGCACACTGATGTAGGAGAGACCGCAGGTGGCCGCAGTACAGGTAGAAATAAGGAGGGGCCTTCGCTTCATGACGGGGAAGGCTGAGCACGTCTTCAGGTCTCTTGGACAGTCATCATGACCTTCAGTCCTGCCACGAAGTGGGCTGAGTGGACTTGCTTCGGATCAGTGAGCAAGCAGTCAATAATATTTGTATCGCATTAGTATGGATTACTGACATCAATATATTAATAAGAATGTAATTCTATAATAGTTACAACTAGTCCAGTTGTTAATATACTAGTAATTAATAAAACGTTGCTTGATGGCAATAAATATTCATTAGTTAATAATTAATACTAATTTAAAATCAATGGTGTTGTTAATAAATGATAAATAAAAGGCCCTGGGTGGTCCTGCACTCAAGGTCAACTGCATCACCTCCTGAGCCCAAACTCCGAGTCCCCTTCCCTGTACTGAAGAAGAAAAGGCGTCCCTACAGCTCGCTGTCCTCTGCACTGGAGGAAGCACAGCCGAGACACTGGATGGGGGTTCCAATCAGCCCATACTGCCATCACCAGTACACAGAAGTGGCTTCAGAAAGAAACTAGTTGTTGTGGGCTGAGACTTCCATTTGGAATTGTGCACAAGAACAAGGAGGTGGGGGGCTGGGACTGAGTTGTGGTGAGGCCATCATGGTGGCTGTGCAGGCTCCATCTACTCACTCATCTGGTGAATCCACATGGTGCTACAGGCAGGGAGGTGGGGCCTGGCAGACCTGGGTGGGGCTGGCTCTGTGGCCTGTCGTCCCCCCCTGCTCCCTGAGCGGTACAGCCCAGGAGCCTCACCTTATGCCATTGGGCCACTAGGATCTGGCCAGAGGGAGTCATGAGCCCCACAGTGTATGAAGGATACAGAAGCCAATGCTTTCGTATGACCAAAGCACAGAAAGAAAGTAGATTCAAGAGCTGGAAGCTCAAAGGGGAAGCTAACACTCGAAAATAGAGACCAGGGAGCAGAGCTCAGCCCCAGACCCCATGCCACTCCAGCTGGAGACCTCGGACTAGGGTCTGGCCAGCTCCACACCCAGCAGCAGATGGCCGTCCCTGGCCTGGGGATGGCTGGAAAACAGCCGTGTCCCAGGTGACCTGATGCTGCAGTTGCTCCAGGGCACGCCACAGTACTCAGGACGTGTTGGGTTCCAACTGACCGTCACCTGCTCGGTCTTCACTCCTCACTACTGCAGCCAGACCAGTCATTTCCACCTGAATGAAACCCATCCCTAAGTGGGCAATGTTCCCCTCATAAGAGGAAGTAGCACTGTTGGTTAGGAATTCCAATCTACATATTTTCCGCATTGTTTATCATAGTCAGCGCCGACAGGCGAATGTGCTGTGTGCATACTCACAGAGGAAGCGGAGACGGGAGAGTCAGAGCGCCACCTGTGACGATGGCGTGCGGGCTCTGCAGGGACAACAGCTGAGTCAGTAACAGCAGAAACATGGAGAATGCCAAACCAGAGCGAGAGACAAGAGGGCAAAGTGCTTTATGCCAGGTCACACCGAAAACACGGCTGCGGATCGCAGCCCACACCCAGCAGAGGACCGGATTTCTGCTCTTGCGTATCCATCCGAGTCACCGGAGCACCATTTCCCCTGGGGAGTCTGTAACCCTGTTCTGGAGTTTCAAAGAACCGGAACTCACACAGGTGTCACGTGCCTTTGGAGTTCCAGGGAGGCTTTGAAGAAAGAGGCTCCGTGGTGAAGGCCAGTAAACCCCTCAGGAGGACTGCTCTTCCCAGCTGCAGCTTCGTGGACTGTCCCAGGCCCTGTGCACACGGCAGGCCCAGAGCCACTCAGCACAGGGACGCCCTCCGCCAACACTAGAACAGCACCCATGTCTGTAAACCTTGTGAGACAAACAGCCCCGGATTCGTTTGGGCCTCAGCTCCACACCCCCGGCAGGGAGCTGAGGCAGGATGCTTTCTCATGCCAGGACCAGAAGCAGCTTTGTGAAGGAGGAAGTGCAGGGGAAAGCGAGACAGCAATGGGCTTGCTTGGTCACGTGGCATCCAGCACGTGCCAACTCTGAATCTGCAGAGGGACTTGGCTGGCCTCTCTACTCCGGTCCCGTCTTCAGATGAGAGCAAGACCAAGGCAAAGTCCTGCACCCCATAGCTAAAGAGCCCATGACTATGGGAGCGCTGCCCACACTGACCCGCCAGCTCTCCACACGCTTAGGTGTGATCTTGGGTTTGGCTAAGGTGAATTTGATTTCACACGAAATGGGTGGGTGATTCTGAACAGAGAATGTTTATCCTAACATAGGCTTGCTGTCAGGTTAAGCTACATGGCTGGCACCACAACTCGTAGGAGGTTCTGTGTGGCACCGTGACATTGGGACTCTACTATGTTTTGGTGTTTAGGGAGAAGTGGAGCAAGTTGAATCACAGAGTAAAGGAGCCCGTCTACATCCGCAGCAAGAACATGGGGCAGGCAGGATGCCTGGAGACAGAAATGATAAAGACAGAGAAGGCCTAGTCCGGCCCACTATGGCCTGCAGAGAGAGAAGGCAGGTTAAAGGGGTGGGAAAGCCAGGCGTGGTGGCGCATGCCTGTAATCCTAGTACTTGGAAGGTGGAGACAGGAGGATTGTAGGCTCCAGACCAGCCTCAGCAAGTAGTGAGACGCTCATCAACCTAGCGAGACCCTGTTTGCAAATAAATAAAATCTGGCTGGAGGTGTAGATCAAAAGGTAGAATGCCTCTAGGTTCAATCCCCAGAATCACCACCATTAAAAAAATAAAAGGAATGGGAGAAATTTGATAGGAGATACCCTCTGAGATCAAGTGGGGAGGATCTGAGTTAAGGATAGAGGAATGTTCGGAGCCTATGAGCCTGAGAGCACCTTGTGCACGCGCCAGCCTGTGTCTTTCCTTTGGCCATGGGCACCCCAGTGTAGACCGTTCAGGTGCCCATGTCCCACATAGCTCCCCTGCTTCCTAGCCATGGTAGAGTGGACAATGTCCCTCTGCACCCGGCTCCTCCACCGCAGACTAAGACATCCCAAAGAAGTAGGACAGAAGGCAACTTTAAGTTTTAACTAAGATCAAAACCCAGTAGAATCAGAAGTAAAATAAGCTCTCGCCAGGTGTAGTGGCGCACGCTTGTAATCCCAGTACTTGGGAGGTGGAGACCGGAGGATCCGGGTTCACAGCCAGCCTCAGCTACTTAGTGAGGTCCTCTGCAACTTCATGAGACCCGGTTTCAAAATAAAGGATAAAAAATAGGGCTGGGGGTGTAGCTCAGAGGTAGAACACCCCTGGGTTCAATCCCCGGTACTGCAAAAAAAAAAAAAATAAGCTCTCATTTCAAAAGGCAAGAGGTAAGACGGAGATGGGAGGAAGCGGGGTAAGCGCAGGCTTTGCGCCTGCAGATGCAACAGCTTGCTTTGTCTTCATTTCTCCACTGGTGGGATGGGGAACACTGAGGTGGGGACCAGGAGCTCCCAGGAAGCACAGGTGTGCTCCTGAGTGGAGTGAAGACCTTAGGAAACAGCAAAGATGACAGGGGTCAGAGGGACAGCCTGGGCAGGCGCAGGCAAGGCATCTGGATCTAAGGGAGTGTTTCCTACAGCCACAGGAGGAACACACTGTACCCAAGAAAGGGGAAAAATGAGTCGATCAGAAACGGTGGTGAAATGGTGCCTGAGCCTTGGCGATTCTTCAAACCTTGCTCTTGCTGCTTTATTTTTAGAAAAAGAGACATCCAGTCTTGTGGTGATGCTGGTGTCCCCACTGGGAAGGACCCAGAAGAGCCTCCGTCCCTCCATCATGAATGTGACCAAGGCAGCCATGCCTGTGCCTGCCAGAGTTCACCTTTCCCGAGTGACACAGACAGGGGGAAAGACGCAACTTAAAGCCACGTGCCTGCTGCGCTGCAGCTCGGAAGGGCAGAGCACGGCTTCTCTGGGAGTAGATGGCTGCGAGGACTTTAGGAAGAAAGGCTGCAGGGCAGTCTGGAGGGCACACGACAAAATGAGAAATTGCTCCATGTGAATCATTAGCCACCATGGGGCCCTCTCAGCAAAAACTGGGGAGGAGGATGGCACCCCCTATCTCCAGCTCCTCCGGGAAGGTGGCTGTCTAGAAACAGGGCCAAGTGCTCTTACGTGGGGAGCCTGAATCTTTTTATGACTGAAGGTGTTCTAAGGAGTCCCACGCCTACACCCCCTTCAGGACAGCGCCCCCTATCCCTGTGCTCAGGAGCAGAAGGCAGGAGTGGCAGGGCCAGACCAGGAAGATGGTCTGCAGACAGGACTTCCAAGGGACATAAAAGAGGAACTCATTCAACAAAGGGCAGCCAATGTTCCTATAAAGGGCTAGAGGGTGACAGGGTCAGCTCTGAGGCCGCAGGGCCAGTGCTGCAGCTCTGCAGCCCTTCAACGCTACCCCAGTTCCACACGGCAGAGCAGACTCCAGGAAACTAATGGCACCTGTGTGCTGCTAATTCTTTTAATTTAAAAACAGGTGTTGATACAGGTTTAGCTGTGGCCTGGTTTGCTGACCCTCCCCTGGCTAAGGAAGATGGGGAGGGTAATGGGTTTTGACCATAGAAGGTCAAGGTATGGGGTGTGTGTGTGTGTGTGTGTGTGTGTGTGTGTGTGTGTCGGTGTGTGCTACTTGTGTGCTAAGATTGAGAATGCCCAACAATTTCCCTTGAAACATGAAGAGGAGGGTCTCCCTGGATAGGTCAGGAAACACAAGCAAAGTACTTATCTTGAGGGAATAAAGGTTCCTCTAAACCATCTTCTCTCCAATCATCCCTGGAAAATATCAGAGTGTTTTGGCTTTTTCTTTGTATGTTTGTTTGCTCTGTTTCTCCCAACTAAGTGTGTAAGGCGTGAATTCAACACACATTTCTTGTGCCGCTTGTGGACGCCTGTGGGACTGCCATGGGCAGAGGGCATGGCGTGGCCTCCAGACCCCACACTCCAGAGCCACGTTCTGAGGCCGGAAGAGCCTGGCTGAGGCCTGGCCAGCACTGTGGACACATAGCCGTGACTAGGTTCCAGCCACTCTGCTGAAAACCGCTGTGGTATAATAAATAGATTCAGCCTTCACCCCCACTTGCTGGCCCGAGCTTCAAAGACCCCTGGCACTTCTCGCGTGATGAGATGTCTGTTATGCAGATGAGCTGGCTCCTTGAGGGGAAGGATGAATGCTCATGTTATGGTTTAGATATGGAATGATGTCCCCCAGAAAAGCTCATGTGTTGGCGGTGCGTCGGGGTTTGGCGATGGGGCTAGCTGGAGGAGGTGGGTCTCTGGAGCATGACCTTGAGGACCGTATCTGTCCCTGGACTCTTCCAGTCTCTCTCTCTGCTCTGGCTACCATGAGTGGAGCAGCATGTCTCCACCAAGATGCTTCTGCCTTGGAGCCGGCGGACCATGGACTAAACCCCTGAAACCGTGAGCCCAGATAAACCTTTCCTCCTCTGAGTGGTTCTTGTCAGATATTTTCATCTCCGTGATGCAAAAGCTCACAAACACACTTCAGGATGGGGGCCCGCCTCCGGAAAACCAACCGGGATCAAAGAGCCAGAACCTTCTGCTTCTGGCCTCCAGGAAGGGAAGGGGGCTGGAGACAGTCCTGGGAAGGGGGCTATGCCTTCATCGATTGCGCCGATGTCTTGAAACCCCCACACCACTCTGGGTAGTGAGCCTGGGAGCTTCCGGTTTGTGAATATACAAATGTTCCCAGAGGGTGGTGCGCAGGCACTTCCGGTCCTTGCCCTAAGTGCCTCGTCATCTGACCCCTCTGTAGAGAGATGGCCATCGTAAATACAGTGTTTTCTGACTCATCCTAGCGAATCATCAAAGGGGGAGGGGGTTGGGAACCCTCAGATTTGTAGCCAAGAGCACAGGAGTGTGGAAAGCCTAGGACCTCACTTGTAGCAGCTGCCTGAAATGATGTCAGTCTTATGGGAGCTTCTCTCTACCCCAAGGGTTCTGAGATGACCTTAGGGAGTTGGTATCAGGGTTGAGCTGAGTGGTAGGAACACACACACACACACACACACACACATACACACACACACACTGGAGGGCAGAAATGCTGCTGACTGCCAGGGTGGAGGCAAGGAGGGCACGTGGGCTCACCCAGCTCTCCCCACTCCTTCCTCCAGCTCCAACCAAACTCTCCTCAGAGATGGGGCTCGCCCAGGTGCAGGTCTCCTCCTTCAAGCACACGTTTTGGAACCTGCCACAAAATCGGTGTCTTTTGAAGGCATCTATCCAGCATTCAAGGTCCAAGGGCTCTTTTTTTTTTTTTTTAGTGATAAGTGAGAAACAGGATCAAAGCTTCACTTCAACCATCAAAGGAGAACTGAGCCAAGGAGACATGATTGCATTGTCAAAGTGATAAAAGGCGTTAATAATGTATCTGTGAGCCATCAGAAAGGAGGAGGGCGACCAGCAGGCAGGAAACCCCCATGCTTTCCCTTCAAGCCCAGAAGCCCAGGAGGTTTTCCAGGAGTTAGTTAATTAAACATAAATTAGTTCTACCAACCCAGAGGAGGCCATGCCTCAGAATGCTCAGGGTTAGCCTTAGGGCTCGAAAGCTCACAATTTTAATTATGGGCCTTACCCCTGTGGGGAGAGAGATTACAGGTTTTCTGAGGGAGCAGTCAAAAGGCACCTGCAGGAGGCTGGGATGGAGGTGAGCAAGGGACCACGTGACATGTCGCAGAGGCTCCGCCACCACCCGGCCTTGCAGTGAAAGATCCGAGCCAGAGAAACAACGACTCTCATGACAGTGGCAAGGTTTCCAGGGGAAGAAAACAGGGTCGCCTGCCCCACCAGGTGTCCGTCAACACCCCGATGGAAGAGCAGCAAATGAAGAGAGGAAGTGGGGCAGCTCGCAGGCAGCGGCTTGAGCCCACCCTGCATCTGCTTTTCCATGATTTCTGTTTTCCTGTTGTAAATTATTATCCATACCATTGATTTTACAGATTATTAAATACTCAATTAGTCTAAATAACATACTTTCCACTGTATTCCAAGTCTTATATTAACTACCAACCTTCATTAATATTAATTAAAGCAAATACAGGGCTAGGGGCCTTAGATCAACCCGAACTACACTCCTCATAAATAAAATGTGTTCTCCCAAAGCTCAGAGTGTTTGGAGAAACAAAACTGAGGCCACGCAATACAGTTTCCACTGAAACATGAACATCTGTTTCTAGAATTTCTGTAAACCTATCAATTATAATGTTTTTTTAAAAAACCCACAGACTCCAGAAGAAGGTAAAACACCAATAGATCCGTTTTTAAAGTTCATGGCATTAATCATTTAGTCAAAACAATAATGTGATCGCAGGAGCCCCAGATCACTAACCATCTGCATGTACTCTTTATTCTCTTATGAGTAACATAAACCCACCCAGGTCATGCCTGCTCCAAAAATGCTTTAATTATAAACTAATCTCCAGTTGAAGAGGCAATAAAAAAACAAAGCATAGGGGGTTTTAATGTGTTTAAAGTTTTTCCTGCTAGCATAATAGAATTTGCAGCACAGCATATTAGAGAAAAGTTAAGTCAGTGTTGTGAGTTACATACAAGGGGGAAGGCAGCCCCCCCCCCACACACACACACAATGAGGGGAAGGACCCTTAGAAAACCCTAAAGGACTCAGGCGAGGGCCAGGCCAGAGCCTCTGGGCAGAGGCAGCCTCTCAGAGGTGGGAAGGCCTGATGTCCGCCTGAACGGCCAATGAGGAGCAGTGAGCAGACCCCTGATTGCCGGAGAGCAGAGGAGACCCTGGCCGGGGCTCCCTGGAGGGACAGCTTTGCTTCCCCTCACTGAGCAGCCTCTGAGCCGGAGCAAAGGGCTCATCTCAGCACCAGGCCTTCTTGGCTAACTCAGTCCTTCCCCTTTCCATTAGAACATCAGCTGAAAAGGTCTTTGGGGCAACATTATTTCTGAGACTGGGTTTTATTCTCCTGCTGAAGATCCAACTGAACTTTCTCTGTCTCTGATGAGCTCCATGTGGGGGCCACAGGCAAGGCCAAACTGTAGCAGAGAAATGAGATTCAGTGAACTCTGCAATTAGCACCTGTCTGTGTGTGCACATGGGGTCTCTACTCCCTTCAAATGTGTGCTTTGAGGATGACCACAGATCTCAGGGTGGTGTCAGGACACAAGAAAGGCAAAAAAAAAAAAAAAAACCCACACGATGCGGCTAGGAAGGGAGGTACATTTCACTGCTTTAGAAAAGGTCAATAGCTCCTGGATTTATAGTCTGAACTTCACAAAGCAACAGGTGTGTTTACCAAGAACACCCACAACACTCGCCCAGCGTGTGATACACAGTCATCAGAGCCTCCCACAGGTCAAAAGAGAACCAGAGAACAGAGCCATTTTGAATCAAAATAACTCACAAGTAGGGACCAGAAAAGGTCTGAGATACTTTCTTCCCTAGACCTGCAGCCCCAACCTCCACCCAACACAGACCCTTCGGAGCAGATACACACTCGCTCTGCAATGTTAGGCCCGTCCTCACTCCAAACGGAAGCCCACCCCACAACGAACAGGCCTCCTTGGGTCCTATCCTGCCGGCCAGCTTCCCTCATGTCCACCCCCAGCCCAGGCGCCCTGACCCTGGCCACACCCTGCCTGTGCACCACGGTCCCCACAACCCTCTGCTTGGCCAATCCCTCCTTCCTCTTAAGGCAGGGCAGAGGGCCTGGGAACAGGAGGGATTTAAAAAGGCCATTCGTATCACCTTCTGTAAGATGGGGGAAGGTGAGCAGGGAAGTGAGAGACCACTGGGCACCACCAGCCCACAAGATAACAACTCAAATCAAGGAC
Source organism: Glis glis (assembly GCA_004027185.1). Taxonomy (NCBI): domain Eukaryota; kingdom Metazoa; phylum Chordata; class Mammalia; order Rodentia; family Gliridae; genus Glis; species Glis glis. The sequence goes on along the minus strand of PVJS01054634.1, from coordinate 1,643 downwards.
TGAAATTGGTCAAAAGACACTGGTTCTCCAAGACCCGATTGTGACCAATCACAAAAAAACAGATGGGGAGCCTCAATAAGGACTAAGAGCCCATCTCCCAAGAGCTTCTCTGGTTACTCTGTTTCAGGGATCCCTCTGCCCTCCATGGGGGGGCTGATTTTGTCTTCTCTCTTTCAATGACTTAAAATAAACTCTCATATTTCTATACCCTTCATTAGTCCTTGGACTTCATTTGTCGAAATTCACTGGACAAGAACCTTATAAGAAGAGACACCCCATTTCACTCAGTCCCAGGCTCACTCCTGGACTAGAACCATCTCTGCTGGCCCGTCCGCCCAGCCCCCACTCCAAGAGTCACCAGTCACCAGCCTGGGAGGACTTCTTACTGCCGTGTGAGCTCCCTGCAGGGAAGGACCATGCCCTGCCCCAGCCCAATGCACACAGAGAAAACACTCAAGGACTATTCATGTGAACCAAACATGGAGCTTGGCAGCCATTAAGCAAAAGGGCCAGAATGCCCCATTCTAGAGAGACCCCCAGATCAGGCCCTGCAGTAGATGGACCCTTCTCGGCCTCTGTGTGAGGGCTCCCGACAGAGCAACCTCCAGCAGAGAGAATGGACAAAGTTCGCCTCCCCTGGTACTAGCCAGTTGTCCTCACTGGCTACCAGCTAAGTGCATCATTTTCTTTTTTACAAATGTGTTCTTCATTTGGAAAACTGGATTATGTTAGAAAACTCTGCTTCCAAACTGCCATAGCTCTAAAAGAGTGGTATATACAGATATCAGCAACATCATCAATAACATTCCCAAACATCAGCTTTGGGTTTTTAATGCTTTCTCCACAGCACAATTTCTTTCCAAAAAGTATTTTCTCACTTGTTGGTAAAATAGCATCTTAAATTTGAAGGTTCCGATTAAATGTATTGATTTTTTCAGGAAATATATCCTAGGTAGCATATTCTAAGACACTCTTGTCATCATAGGAAAGAGTTGCAACTTTAAAACACATTCTTTTGTAGAAGAAAAACTATCTTGATCACAAAATATCGTCATAACAGCATTCCACTCTACTGCAAAGTATTATAAAGCTTCTACACTATTTCAAAGTTCTTACTTTCATAAAATTAGTCACTTAGTTGATTTTCTATGGTACTTCGTGCACAGTCTCAACTCTTTTTTTCAACAAATTAATTTATTCAGCAACATTGCTTATAACAAACAACACACAAAGATTATTAACAAAAGCTGAAAAAAAAGAATAAGAAAAAATACATACTATGGAAATACTACCCCCAAAGAAAGCTGGCCTGGCTATATTAATACAAATGAAATATACCTTTAAGGTAAAAAATATACCACCAGCAGGTAGCTCGCTTCATAATGTTAAAATGTTTAATTAATCGGGAAGATATCAAAATTTTATTTCCATACACTTCAAATAACAGACATATATATACCAAAAATAAATTAACAGAATTATGAGTAAATATGTAAATCCACAATCATAATAGATTACTAGAGAGAAGTAAATTTCTTTATTATCCCTCTTCTCCCTCCATCTTTGCCTTGCTTATTCCCTTCTTTTTTGGGGGGGTTTCACCTCCTCAGAGAGCTATCTTCAAGTGATTCTATTTAAAATAG
>PVJS01054633.1:0-12896 GCA_004027185.1 Glis glis | reverse complement strand
AACCGGGTCTCACGAAGTTGCAGAGGGCCTCACTAAGTAGAGAGAGAGAGAGAGATAGACAGGGAGAGAGAGAGAGAGAGAGAGAGAGCGAGCTGAGGTTGGCTGCGAACCTGGATCCTCCGGTCTCTGCCTCCCAAAGTGCTGGGATTACAAGCGTGCGCCACCACGCCTGGCCATACATTATTGTTAACTCAGAATGTTTTTAGATATACCTTAGGTAGGATATTTGTAAAAGTAATATAATAGTACACTGTAATTTTTTCCACAGAGCCTTAAAAATTTAAATGACAAATGTAAACATTCTAATGCAGTTAAGTAATAATATTATCAGACAAAATAACAAACACAAATAAAAAACAAAAGAATATTTTCTTCATAATCTATGCTTGTTTTTGAAGTAACTTCTTCCTGTTCCATAATCATTAGAATTCCTATTATTTTTCATGATTTCACTTTAATTTAAAAAGAAAGTTGTCTTTTTATGTTCTTTCCTTACATGAATCAGGTATAATGTGTTTCTGTACATAAAATTCTTAGAACATCACCTAGCATATAGTAAACCCTTAGAAAAGCTGAGCTCTTATTACTGCAGACAGACAAATACCACTTATTTCCTTTATGACTTTGAATAAGTTACTTATCCCTTCTGAATTTCAGCTAACATATCAAAAAAATAAAAATAACAAAATATGAAATAATAATATTCAGGGGGCAGTACCTGGCATACAGTAAGTTCCCACTACTTACTCTTCTTGTATTTGTCTTTCTAGGTTACAATTACAGAAAAGCACTGTAGATTATGCACATATTTTAACCAAGGGAGAAAATTTGAGATACTTCTATTTCTAATAAAAGGAAACATTTATTAAAAATTAGATTCACCCACACATTGATATTCACAGTTATTGTTTCACCAGCAACCAGAGACTAGAACCGGGGAAACTTTGTCTCAGAGAAAGATTCAAATCAACAAATCTTAGCCTGTTGTCATGGTGCATGCCTTTAATCCCAGGAGCTCGGAAGGCTGAGCGGGAGGATGACAAGGTCAAGGGCAGCCTCCACAACTTCGTAAGACGCTGTCTCAAAATGAAAAATAAAAAAGGGCTGAGGATGTAGCACAGTGGTAGAGCACCTCTGGGTTTAATCCCCAGTACCAAAACAAAAAAAAAACCCTAATCTTTGGATTACATTATATTCTACTGGATTAGCATCAATTTCACTATAACTTTGCAGTAAATGTTGAAAATTAGATGCACTGTTAATATTTTATTATTAAAATTATTTTCACTTTTGTTTGTGGAGACCTTTGGAGTGCTTTCTGTTTTCCTTTCTTTTCCCATAATACATTGCTTTTGAGTTCTCCTTGCATAGCTACTATATGTTTAAAAGGTTATATTATCTTTGAATAATTCTGTTTAAAATTACTATCATTTCTAGATTATACAAATTATCCTTAATGTTTTTCTTATGTGTATTTGGTCTCATTTGCCAACTTCAGTGAATTTCATAAAATTACTATATTATATCCTTGCCACTAATGTTTATTAAGTAAGCATAGGCTTTTTTTTAAAAAAGGAGAGAGAAAATGAAGAGCATTGTTAATGTTTGCTGTGCACATTTGCGCTGTGAAATCACTTGTAACAGACCCATACAACTAATTAGCAGATCTTTATTTTGCTATGTTTCTGGCCAAGTCAATGTGACAAGATATGGGGAGTCATACCAATTAACAGGTCTGAGCAAGTTCCTCATTTGACAAACATTTAATAAGCAATAAAATAGGAACCTGGAAGTTCTGAAACTCACTGATGGGAAAAAGAGAGAGAGGAGTTCTTTTGCTTATCTGGAATAAAGAAGGAACTCAATTAAGCTAACAAGGTGAAAGCTGTAAGAATTTTTTTTTCTTTTTAGGATTGAGCTGAATTTTAGTTTAGCGAGCAATTTCACGAGGTCATCTCATCCTTTCTTTTCTTCCCAGTTACTTTAAAGTACAGTTGTGCACCCCACTGCCTGCTTTCTTTTTGAAAAGTAGTTCTCCATAGTCTTAGTAAATGTCTATGATGGAATATGAGATTTCTGCTTAGAATTCTGATGAAAATCTGAGTGCAGTGGCACACACCTGTGATCCCAATACTAGGAAGGCTGAGACAGGAGAATCACAGGTTCAAGGCCAACCTCATCACCTTAGCAAAAATAAGAGCTGGGAGTGTAGCTTGAAGGTATAATACCCTTGGGTTCAATTCCAAGTACCGAATGAATGAATGAATGAATGAATGAATGAATACATACATACATACATACATACATACACACATATATACATACATAAAATTCTTTTTTATGTTTTTATAGGTGCATTATAGTCTCACATCATAATGTAGTTCATAGTGATAATGACATACATACTAAATTTGAAATTAATTCATGCCATCCATATATTCTCTAAGCACATCCTCATGAACCAGCCCTTATGCTTCACTTTGTCATTTAGTGAGCAGCTTTTCTGTTTAGAAGGTGAATAATTTAAAATAAACTCAAGATGCATGCTTCTTTAATATTTTTTTTTTTTTTGCGGTACCGGGGATTGAACCCAGGGGCGTTCTACCTCTGCGCTACACCCCCGGCCCTATTTTTTTATACTTTATTTTGAAACTGGGTCTCATGAAGTTGCAGAGGGCCTCACTAGGTAGAGAGAGAGAGAGAGAGAGAGAAAGAGAGAGAGAGCGAGAGAGAGAGAGAGAGAGAGAGAGAGAGATTGCTGAGACTGGCTGCGAACCCGGATCCTCCGGTCTCCGCCTCCCAAAGTACTGGGATTACAAGTGTGCACCACCATACCCGGCTCTTCTTTAATATTAACATCAATATTTTTAACAAATTTTAATTCACAAGTCATCTGTACCTTGTTTTATTTAAAATGGATATACTTAAAAAATTCATAGGAAATATGACTGGAAAGGAGAAGTTCATTATTTACATTGAAATATTTTCTGTCAAATGAAGGTACATAGCATTTTTATTGTAAGATTTATTGCATCTTAAATATAATATAATTTAAAATTAAAATTTGTAAGTTATATTGATATTCTGTAGCTTAATTCAATTATAATCTATTTTTTCAAGTAACCATAATGACATTAAGGATACTACATAAAGCCAAAATTAATCAATGTAGATATTTCTGATTGATTCCAAATTCATTTATTCAAACATTTGTTATATACTATCCAATTTCATATGATTTAATTAAAAACTGAATTTGTTTAGCATAGACTTTACCTTAGGCAATTATTTTTTATTTTTTATTTTTTTATTTTTTTGCGGTACTGGGGATTGAACGCAGGGGTGTTCTACCTCAGCGCTACACCCCCGGCCCTATTTTTATACTTTATTTTGAAACCGGGTCTCACGAAGTTGCGGAGGGCCTCACTAAGGAGAGAGAGACAGAGTGAGAGAGAGAGAGAGAGAGAGAGAGAGAGAGAGAGAGCTGAGGCTGGCCGCGAACCCGGATCCTCCGGTCTCTGCCTCCCAAAGTACTGGGATTACAAGTGTGCGCCACCACGCCCGGCACCTTAGGCAATTATTAAACTTTGTCTACAAAGGTAAAAAACAGATATGGCTGTTGTACTCTTTGTGCTAAGAAAGGTATGTCAAAAAAAAATCAAAAGTAAAAACTTTGAGTCTTTAGTTTTAGCTCAAGGTAATGAATGATCTTTGCTTTTCTCCTGAATAGGTTTGTGTTAATTTTACCTTTGCAATGACACTTATAATTTGTGAACTTTGTATATTTTGTATACAGGGTCTAGACTGTTGAAAAGAAAGATCATAATATTATAGTTGGCAACATTATTAACAAGAGCAATAAATGACTATGAATGCCTCATTTATGCAGTAAAAAATTAACAGGTGACATAATTCAATCTTTATTCAGTGTTGTTAGATAGATTTTATATGCTACAGAGTATACTTACAGGATTCTTATTGAAAAACATTTCTGCCTTTTATTGATCTTCCAGGTGCGATACTGATCTCAAATTCATTAATATTAACAGGAAAGAAACCAGCTTGCTGAAAATCAAAGCAGTGCTACTTTCGAAAGCAGGAAATTCCTTCTACAGTGAATTGGGAATATTCCCAGAGCAAAGGACTCCCAATTAAACATTATTCTTTAGTAAAGAATATCTCTTCATTTACTTTGATAAGTTTATGGCAATCAGTAAAACTGCAGGAAATTAGCTATTCAGGACAGTGCTAGGAGTTTGCAATCAAAAAGTTTAGAATTATAAATACATCTTCCAGTGCTGAAAAGAACAACTATATCTTGTGGTACATAACTTGATTTTTTTCCCACCTATGCTTCTGTCATTCCAATTTCTACTTTAGATTCAGTTATCTACTGAGCTATAATATTTTATTCATATGTCCACTAATATTATACTAAAATAATGTCAAGAAGGAAAAGCAAAAGGAGGCAAAAAAAGAAAAGAATAGAGAATCCGGATCCTTCCTCCCTCCCTCCCTCCCTCCCTTCTTTCCTTCCTTCCTTTCATTTGGAGAGGGGGGAGGGAATGATGTAGTATCATGTAAAATAAGAACAAAGTCACAATAACCCCACAATACTGTCAAGAATTTCGCAGACCCTCCCAATGAGGTTGCCAGTCCAGTGTGGCCTGAATCGATAATGCCAACGGGCAGCATGAAGAAAGCCCTGAGCTAGAAATACATTCTTCCGTTTTGTTTCATTTTGGGTACTGGGGATTGAACCCAGGGGCATTCTACCTCTGAGCTACATCCTCAGCCCTTTTTATGTATTCATTTATTTATTTATTTTAATTTTGAAAATGAGTCTTACTAAGTTTCTGAGCATCTCACTAAGTTGCTGCAGATGGATCTCAGGAGGAGCTGAGACAGGAGGAGCCTGGGATCCTTCTATCTCAGCCTCTCAAGTACTGGGATTACAGGCATGCGCCACTGTGCCCAGCATAAGAAATCCTTTCTTATCAAATCTTCACCATACAGCAAACTTGTGTAATTAACAGCCATTTTATAATAATAATAGTATTAATAATAATGATAATAATAATAATAGTAATAATAATAATAAATAATGCTTACAAGGTTGCCCATTGAAGCTGATTTACCCTGGAAGAGCTATCTGTGTAGTTAGTCAGAATTCACTCCATCACTGACTAAGCATGAACTTCTGCAAATATGTTATTGATACAGTTTTGGTCAGGGAGAAAAATTATTTTTCATGAGTATAGAGGACAATATCTGTGCATTCTATAGTTTTCTATTTTTATCCACATTCAATCTTTTTGGAGGTGGTAAAATTCATATTCTGCTTCAGATCTACCTTGGAAAGCTAACTTTTTATCTTAACTGAGATGAACAAAAATAGAAAGTTTCATTACTAGAAATATTTTATGTTGTATCAAATGCTACAAAAATATAGTCTCATTGTTTACATGTAGTTTTCTTACTGAAGTGTTAAATAATGCTACTTAAAACCTAAGTGGGTCAGGCGTGGTGGTACATGCCTGTAATCCCAGTACTTGGGAGGCTAAGACAGGAGGATCACAGGTTCAAAACCAGCGTTAGCAAGTTAGAGAGACTCTCAGCAACTTAGAGGATGCTGTTTCCAAATTTACAAAGAAGGGATGGAAAGGTCTGGGGCTGTAGCTCAGGGATAGATTGGCCCTGGGTTCAATTCCCAGCATAAAAAAAAAAATAGTGCCTAAGCAATGACTTCAAATCTTTTGAATAACAAATGCAAATGGGAATATTTAGGGAAATGTTTTTACCTGCATACTTACTATTAACTGTGATAGACCATGTGAATTGGATTCCCATATGTTACCAAAAGTTACTAACAACAACAAAATAGTAATAGCAAAGATAGTGAACTATTTTTAGTTCTGAGACACGGAACTTAGGTGTTTTACTTCAAACTTTATAAATGGCCACTCACTTGTTTTGAACACATTTTAATTCAGTTAAGTTGCTTGTTCTAGATTTGATATTTAAGTTATTAGTAATGATAACTACAGATTTGTGATCAGATTTACTAAACATGGATGAGATTTAGCATGTATACACACAAAGATGAGTGATTTAAAAAGAGATATTTTAAAAGGTGAAATAAGCCGGGTGTGGTGGCACACGCTTGTAATCCAAGTACTTGGGAGGCTGAGACAGGAGGATCGCAGGTTCGAGGACAGCATCAGCAAACAGTGAGACTTTCATCAACCTAGTAAGACCCTGTTTCAAAATAAAAATAAAATAGGGCTGGGGATGTAGTTCAGAGGTAGAATGCCCCTGGATTCAATTCCTAGTGCCACACAAAAGATAAATAAATAAATAAATAATAAAAGGTGAAGTAACATCATCAAAGCATTGCACAGCAGAGATAGAAAGGAAGGAAGAAAAATACGAGTTTATATTCTTAAGAAGATCTTGCTGAGCTTGCAAGACTTTTGAGCAAAGGGGGCAAACATTTGCTACTTGTAGATAATTTGGAGTTTAGCATTTAAACAAAGGAAGAGTTGGAGACACATACCTCTTCCACAACCCACTAAAATACTTTAGGGTAGGGCTTGATTTAAAGTACCCAGGTGATTATTTTCATGTAGTACATACACACAATAGCAGTATATGATAGACAACGACTATTAAACAGGACATTGTATTTTATTTTAACTTACCTCTTTCAAAACTCTGTCTCATACAACAGTCAAGCATTTAGTGCCTCCAGACACTAGTCAATAGAGATGTTTTAATAATTAAACTACTCATAAAAAGTTTTATTATTATTCATTGCAAATCCCTCTAAATGAAATATATAGTTATTTTTATCTTTACTTAATTTTATATTTTAGGATTTTTTGCTACTTTTCAAAATATTTTTATTATATATTTGACTAAATGAGCCCAGGGTGACTGGAAAAAAAATTAACTCATGAAGAGACTTTCTACCTAGTAGTTAGACTGGTGTCCTGTCAACAGTTGAATGAGTAAAGAAAATTTTATATATATCACATATATCCATATACATCTTATTTATATATTTGCATATATAAAAAGATGAAATTATGTCACTTACAAGAATGTGAATAGAATTGGAAATCATAATGTTGAACAAAATAATTCAGACACAGGGAGAAAGTATCATATGTCATTTCTCATGTAGAAGCTAAAAAGAAAAAGCAAACAAACAAAAAATGGACTCCATGGAATTAGAAGGGAGACCAGTAGGGTAGGGGAAGGACATCGGGGGAGAGAAGAGGGTGGGGGATGTATTGGGGAGTGACATTGATCCAGTTATGTTTTGATGCATGCACAAAAATGCCACAATGAAGCATACTCTGTGTAATTAATATGCACCAATAAAAACGTTAACCATAGAGTTTTAATAGTGTCCTAGTAATCCATCTTCTCTAATACATGTAACATCCACTGAGGAGCGCCAAATATTATTATATTAATTGAATATCTCCAAAATTAGCTGGAAACCTATGGTGCGTTGCTGGCAATCCTTGCAGTTCCTTGGCTTACAGAAACATCATCCTGATCTCTGCTCTCATCCTCACATGACCTCCCTGTGTGCATGTCTGTCTCCAAATTTCCAGTAAAATTAGAGCCCACTCTATTAATTCATTCTAGCTTGATTACCTATGTGAAGACCTCCACATTTTGAGGTACTGCGGGGTTAGGACTTCAACATATGAATTTTGGTATGACACAGTTCATTCTGTAACAGTATATCACCAATTTAAGGAGAATTATGATGCTATAAAATATGACCAATAATAAAATCATTTAAAAGAAATTTCATACACCAAATGATGGACCCAACCTAGGTGTACATCAACAAATGAATAGATAATGAAAATGAGCTATACATATATATATATATATATATATATATATATATAAATATATATATATATATATATATAAATATATATATAAATGTGGTTTTACTCAGCCATAAAGAAGAACAAAATTATGTCATTTGCAGGAAAATGGGCGGAACTAGAGATATGCTAAGTGAAATCAGCCAGTTTCAGAAAGTCAAGGGTAATATGTTTTCTCTCATGTGTGGAAGCTAGAGAGAAACAAAAGATACTTTATATAATTGAGGAGAGTGACCAGTAGAAGAGCGGAAGGGGATTGGGACAGGGAGATGAGATGGGGGGAAAGGAGAATTGATGAAGAAAACAGTTCAAATAATGCTATGTCCCTATATATGAAAGTTTCACCACCATATCTCATGAGTATGGATGGGCAGGGGAGGGTAGCAGCATGGGACCTGAAGTGAAACACACCATGACATTTGTGTTCGTTTGTTTATATGACTTTGAACCTTGCTATGATGTATAATTACAATGCATCGATAAAAGTATAACAGAAGAAATTGCATGAATTTATTTTATTGAGTACAAAAATGAGTTAGCAAGTATGGAAATTTAAAAAAAAGTTTCCTTTTTGTCATTTTTACTTCTATAACTGATTACTATTTCATTTATTTGAAAACATTTTCTGAGCATTTATTTCATATCATGAACTCTTTGGACTATTCTTGTTTCTTGAGTGGCAAATAACTTTGTGGAACTTGAACTATGGTAGAACATTTATTCTAAGTTTGAAGGTTTGCTTAAAACTGGAGAATCTTCACTTATTTCGATGGCTTTAAGATATTGAAGCAGGAGATCGATTATACAAACTGCCTACAACTGTCACAAAGGACTTTAGTATACCCATTGTTATTCAGTCAAATATTAAATAATGAAGAATTTAATTTAATTTAATTAAACTGAACTGTTTTAGAGTTGGCTATTCTTCTTTTGCTTTTATCTGTGCATGCCTCATGCTCTTGCATTACACACTGAGGATAGGAGAAAGAATGTGATTCTCTTGATTACGTTTAAAGCCATCGCATGACAATGTTTTGTTAAAACTTACTCTCTGCACTGACACTCAGCCATTTACTCTTAAACCTGAAAAAACAAGTATGGAATGTGTTTTTAATTCCCTAGTGAAATCTTTATTATATTTCCATCTCTTTCTTTATGGAGCTCTCCAGGATGTATTTCACCTCTCGGGCGATGATGGAACTCTTAATATTTCCTTCAATTGTTAAAGCTGAGTGAGATGAGGTACAGTAGGCTGGGCTGCCTGGGGAAATGGCCCCATAAAGCATGGAGGCTCAACTCGTGTTCTGGTCTGTGGTATTTTGAAAGACTCTATTATTACAGTACAACATAGTTATACTTAACACAATATTGAAATTCATAGACACAAAGGGCAAGCATGTGGGAAACAGTCGACTGGGGGATAAGGTGGCTTTTTACTGTATATTTCAGCCTTACCCATTTTTAAATATTGTTCTTTTCTTTCTTAATCTTCAGAAAAATGTTTTGAATGACAAAACAATTAGAAAGAAACCAGATTGCAGTATCTATATCTGTCACTATAACGACATCCTGGTAGACATAAACTCCCTGCTGACTTTGCTGCAGTGTATTATCTGAGAAGCAAGCTAAATCTTAACCTAGTTTTTTTTCCCCAATACAGCAGTTCATTGGAAGGAATGCCTTTCTTCATCCTGCTCTGAAGGTTGCATTTTTACCTACTGTATGATAGATATTTGATGGATAAAGTCTACTTAGTTTTTTATAGAAAATTTCTATTATAAAAAACAATGTGGGATGGCCAATACAGGCAACTATATGCTGCACCATGGACTGTGCAAAATTGACCAGAAATATTCGGATAACTACAGAGGAAATGAAGACCAGTTCTACAGGATCTTGAAAATACCGGTGCTGGATCACTAGTCTCAGTCAGTTCAATTTCCAGAGGTAGTCACTCCACTGGTAGTTGTTGCTTCAATGATGCCAGAGTATATTTTATATCAGCTTACAGAAAATTCCCAAAGTTCTGCATCTTCAGTTAAGTAAAATACTTTTTGTAAAGCCGGGCGTGGTGGCGCACGCTTGTAATCTCAGTACTTTGGGAGGCGGAGACCAGAGGATCCGGGTTCGCGGCCAGCCTCAGCTCTCTCTCCCTCTCTCTCTCTCTACTTAGTGAGGCCCTCCGCAACTTCGTGAGACCCGGTTTCAAAATAAAGGATAAAAAATAGGGCCGGGGGTGTAGTGCGGAGGTAGAACGCCCCTGCGTTCAATCCCTAGTACCAAAAAAAAAACTTTTTGTAAAAATATACACGACTAGCTGGGCGTGGTTGTGCATGCCTGAAATCCCAGCATGTACGATGCTGAGACAAGAGGATCTCAGGTTTGAGACCAGCTTTCAGCAACTTAGTGAGACCCTGTTTCAAAACAAATAATAAAAAGGCGGGGGATTTAGCTCAGAGGCAAAATGCCCCTGGGTTCGACCTAGTGCAATTACACACACACACACACACACACACACACCACTCTCACTCTATTAAAGTCAACAGTCTTTTATGAACTACATTATTAGGTATAAATTCAGAAATGTATGGCTTCATGAAATAACAGGCTGACCTTTCTTGTGCTTAATTAGCTGATATTAATCTGTCATGAGGTTTAAGGGAAAAGTTATCTTCTCATTTACTACAAACATTTTCTTTTCTCACATCTCATAATTATACAAATTAAGACTGGTTTGCTTTTAATGTACAAGGCTAAAGCTGAGCACTTTTAGCCAGCTATGGGTATGAAAGCTTTTCATTGAACATCAATGTACACAATGAACACTTTTGACCCAAATAAAGATATTTTCCTAGTCATCCAATGAAGAACAACTGTTCACAAATGCATATCTGATGTACCACCAACCCCTTTATTCTTTAGTCGAAAATATTTGTTGTGTTAATGCCTTTCTATTGCTTGGAATTGAATGAGTTCTTATCTTATAGCCTTGATCAATATTTCCTACTCCTTTCCACCAAATGCCAAATAGAATTTTCAAGCACTTTATTGTGCTGCAGAGATCTCAACCATCAGCTGCAGCAAGAACATTAGTGTTCAGTTAATTGGTACAGATGGCCACAGCACTGATTCTACCATTTCATTCAGCAGAAATCTGCAGACTGGGGCTAGAACACAGATGTCATACCAGGGGCCTAATTGGTATTTGCTGGTATTGCTTTCAAGTACCATATTCTCTCTCTCTCTCTCTCTCTCTCTCTCTCTCATCTCATAGATCTTTCATGAATCTAAAATTTAAAATTATATGCTTAAATTGATAGATGTGGTTCATATATTCAACAATTTTTCAAAAATATGCATTGGTTTCTATGTTACAGTTCTGTTTCAGAATATTCTAGATACTAGCCGGGCATGGTGGCGCATGCTTGTAATCCCAGTACTTGGGAGGCTGAGACAGGAGGATTGCAGGTTCGCGGCCAGCCTCAGCTACTTAGTGAGGCCCTCCACAACTTAGAGAGACCCTGTTTCAAAATAGGTTGTTAATATCATGGATAGCTACCACTGAAAATACCATACGAGTTATAAACTGAGATAAGGTGAATGCTAGATTTAAGAGTTTTGAAGTTCTGTCATGGGAATTTAAACTTTTATCTGCATCATTGATGAGTCATAAAATGTATGGAGAAACTCAAAGAGAAAAAGAGGGGAGAGAGCAGAAGAGAGGAAGAGGGAAAGAAAGGAAATGGGGCTATAAAGAGAGAAATTATAAAATTATGGTACTAAGTTATATTTCTTTTGTTTGGGGATATTATTTGTTTAACTCAATCCTATGTCAAGAGTTGACAAAATTTTTCTTTAAAGGGCCAGGTAATAAAGATTTTAGGCTTTGCAGACCATATAGAATCTCTGTCACAATTATTCAACTCTGATATTGCAACATGAAAGCAGCCAAAGGAAATGTAAAATAAATGGGTGTGGTTGTATTCAATAAAACCTGTATATATGGACACTAAAATTTGAATTTCATGAAATTTCATTGTCACAAATTATTTTCTTTCTTTTTTGTTTTTGTTTTTTGGTACTCAGGATTAAACGCAAGAACTTTCCACCTCTGAGCTACACCCCAAGCTATGTTTTATTTTGAAACAGGATCTCACTAAATTGCTAAGGCTGATCTCGAACCTGAGATCCTCCTGTATCAGCCTCCCAATTACTGGGATTACAGGCATGCACCACTATCCCCAGCTACTTTCTTCTTTTTATTATTTTATCTATTTAAAGATTTTAGAGCCATTTTTAACTGATGGGCTGCACAAAATTGAGCAGTGGACTGGTTTTTTCACCTTGACCTAGACGATGAAATGCTTCTCTTCCATTATACCTCCCATGATAACTACTCTTCCTAAATAAAATGTAGGTTTCTTATTTTGTAATAAACGTTAAAAAACTTCTGAGAGTTTCTTTTCAAGCCTTTGATATAGGTAATTTTGTATTACCTTAATATAATTAAGTGTTATTTATTTAATTTCTGTTTTCTATGCTATATCTAGCCCATGTATAAACCTACTTGCAATTGATGTGCATTTCACTAAGAAAAAATCATTTGGAGTAATGATAGTGCCCTGGTATAATGTGAGTAATATCAAGTTTAAGTACTTCTTGGAATATGACTCTGCAAGGTGGACATGGTGGCACATGCCTGTAATCCCAGTACCTGGGAGGCTGAGACAGGAGGATCAACAGTTCGAGGCCAGTGAAAGGTAATTTAAACCCTGTTTCAAAATCAGAAAAATAGCAGTTGAGGGTATAACTCAGAGGTAGAGTGCCCCTGGGTTCAATCCCCAGTCCCAAACAATTAAAATGAAAGAATAATAATAAAAAAGATTGTAATAGGCACTCGTGCTGAAAGTCACTTCTAATCTCCCTGGAGTATGCTGCTAGTGTGTGTGTGTGTGTGTGTGTGTGTGTGTGTGTGTGTGTGTG
>PVJS01054632.1:0-12898 GCA_004027185.1 Glis glis | reverse complement strand
ATTTTCCTAATGAGGAAGTGAAACTCAGATTTAACCTGGAAAGGTTTAGCCTTTATTCTCCTAAGGAAAAACATCTATAGGAGCCACTGGGAAGGCCTCTGACTCCAGGAAGTTAAGATTGAAAGTTAACACAATTAGAAACCAACAAATGGAGAGAGAAGATTAAAGGAAAGGCAACTTTCATGCCTGGGTACAGTAATTTTGTACTACTGGATTACATCTTTGTATTTATTCTGAGAGATAGATTGTCTCTCACATTCTCTTTATGTTTTTGTATTTTCTAAGTTTTGCACAGAAACAATTATGTATATTTTTTAAATAATAATCATTACAAATATATTCTGAAATGTATTGAGGTATAGTATGCATATAATGGAATGAAACCATTTTATATGAATATTTTAATATGTTGTGGTAAATTTATTGTGTACTATTGTGACGACCACTATGCTCCCAAAACAGAACATTACCATCCCCTCAAAAGTTCTTTATGCCTCTTCCTGACAATAAACCTCCACCTGCAACTCCAAGCAGCTACCAATTTACCTTCGTCACTAGGAATGAGATGACTCTTTTCTATAGTTTTAAATAAGTTGAATCATACAATCAAGCTGTGAGTACCCTTTTGTTTATCTTTTGCTGTTTTGTTGTTTGTGCTCAGTGTAATGTTTACAAGACTCAGTCATGTTACTGCAAATATCCATAGATGAAAACAAAAACATACTGAATGGAAACTAGTAGGGACCACTTTAATAAACAGTCCTGAAAGCAGTCTAACAGAAGTGCACAATTTAATAATTAACACATGTAAAATCATAACAACGTAAATCATAGAATAGTGGTCACTACAATTTGAATAGGAAAGCTTAATACTTTGGGCATATACTTTTACCCAAAGAATATAGCATTTAGATATGCAAGCTGATAACTGAATTTCAGAAGGGGCCTTCTCCTTTCTAGATGATGCCCTTAGTAAGTTCAGCAGTAAATTATAACCTCTTTTAGTTTAAAAAATCACTTATTATACATGAAACATAAACACACTTCTGTGAAAAATACTTTAAATAGCATTTGATATTCTAAATGATACATTAAAGTGTATACGAGATGGCAACATGAAGAAATTCTGTGACATACATGTGAAAATAGTTTTCTGATTTATTTTCATGTCCTGTGTATAGCACAGAATCACTGTGACTTCATAGTGTCAGGCATGTGAAAAGTGGACATTATTTGTTGAAATATGAAATCTTTGAGGTATTAATATTTCTGGAAGGCATGTGTCATAAATAGTAATTGGGTTGATTTTCAATGATTGATGAACCATTTATGAAGGCAGCATAGAGTGCTGGTTAGGAGCATGAGCTTCGAATCTGTGTCCACTGTATCTGTGTGGATGGCGGCTCTGGCTGTGGGTGGTACACAGCTTGCACCACTATATATGGTGCCCCTGCCAGGTTCCTCCTGAGCACAGTACTGAAGTTCCCTGTCTAGGCTTCCTCTGTAAAAGTGGAGATAAAAATAGCCCCTCCATGATGTGGTTCTAATGAAGAGTAAATGATGTATATAAGAAAGCACAATCACTACCTGAAACCTAGTAAGCCTGTGTATGTGTATGTGTCTGTTATTACATGGAATTAAATAATATCAAACAATATATCTAAAGATTCAATAAACTACAACTTTTCATTTACTAAATTCTGAAATGTTAATATTGCATACTTTCTCATTTTAATCATAGTATTTGATTCTTTTAAAAAACCTTAGAGGTTTTCAATGCCTTTTTTTTTATACTGGGGATTGAACCCAGGAGCATTCTACCTCTTAGTTACACCTCAAGCCCTTTTTGTTTTTATTTTGGAGCAGGGTCTCAGTTACTAAGGCTGGCCTCAAACCTGCAATCCTCCTGTCTCAGCCTCTCAAGTACTGGGATTACAGGTGTGCACCACTGTGCCCAGCTTCAGATGCCCTTTTAAATAATGCATTCCTCTCATATTCAATGTTAGCATTCCTTAAGTATTTGCTGTCTAATAGCACTATTTCATTATGAAAACTCATTTAACATTAAACTTATAATTAGACCTAAGTAACTGTAATTTCTCTATATTTGTGTGATGGGAGTGGGAGTGATTTATTTTGCTTTCTTCCCAAGGGTGTAAGTAATATGGGAAGAAAGATACTATTCTGTTTTAAGGATTATTCCTCCCTCTCCTTTTGTTTTACCAATTGAAAATATCTGCTTTATGTCAATATTTTTAGATAAAATGCATGTTTTAGATACATTCAGCATGGTTCTTTTTACATTTCCAAGTAATCCAGGCCACAAACATTGATTGGCCCAAGAATAAAATGCAAATTTGGATCTGGGGAGAATCTCACCAAATCCAGTGTGCATGTGGGTCCCTGGGATCACTCTGAACTTCTTTATGATGTATGAAGTATGCATCAATAAAAGTGTATTAAAAATTAAGACAAAATAAATTACAAAATTTGTGGAATTCAAATAAATATGCATATACAATGTTAAATAATGCTCATTTACTGAAACAGAACCTTTACTTTTAGTAAAGGCAGAACCTCTACTAAAAATCAACAAAAAAAATTTTAAAAATGAAATTATGACATAATTGATGAATTGTTCACCCCAGATGTCAAACCATTCAGTCAAACATTTCTGGTTCAGATAAAAAAAAATCACTAGGTTCATTTTCTCATGAAACCTACCACTTGAAGTCTAAAATCTTTTTCCTCAAGGGAAGAGTAAAAAGCTAAATTATACTATATATGTATCAATTTGCAAGTGCATTACAAAGGAAGATGTGAACCAGAAGAATACTCACAGAAATTAAAGGAAGGATTAAAAGCATACTGTTCCCCTTTTCCTAACTAACCAAACTTCTCTGATCCATGAATTGTGATGTAGAAGAGAAATAAGAAAGTCCATGAGGTATTTTACCATTTGGGACAAATGACATGCCAATTTCTTTAAATCACACCATTCTCCACTGGATTAATGATATATTGGCTCTTAAGAATAGAAACTGCTTTGTTTGAATGTTACACTCTCTCAGGAACAAAATACATTCAGAGAATACTAAGAATACTTCCGTAGGCATTATTGCTTACATTTTGGGCAAAGGACAACATATCCAAACAATAAGCAAGATTACATTTCAGAAAAATGTGTAAATATGTACTTCAGGCAAAAACATAACTTTCTCTATAATTTCTTAATCCACAAAATAGTCTTTTCATTTCAATGTTATCTTAAAATTTTCCCTAAGGAGCAGTTTTTAAAATAAATGATAGGAAGAGACACAATATTTCCAGTTATTCACTTACCAACAGAAAACATCAGCTTTAAGTACCTTGCCAATTGATGCAATTATAATACCAAATGTTTTCCTATTTTGTTTCCATTTCGAAAGGAACTATAATATATACTAAAAGCCTTAATGAAAGAATAAGAATTGGGAGCCCCCTGACTCACCTAAAGATGAAATATCAACAATATAAGCTATCAACCCAATTTTCTACTTCAATCAGTGAAATGAAGAAAATGATTCTGTAAATTAAGTTTTTCTAATCAAATTGCTGGAAATTTGTAGGTTTCCTGAAATCCATAGACGTCTGCTCTTTCAGAACACCACCAGTGTAAGGGTATGATGAAGGCAAAGGACTCATATTAGTCAGGGTTCTCCAGAGAAACCGAATCAATAGAAGAGAGGAGAGAGAGACAGACAGAAAGACAGAAATAGATTATGAGAATTCACTCACATGGTTGCAGAGATTTAGAAGTCCCATGATATGCTGTCTGCAAGCTAACAAACTAGGAAAGCTTCTGTTGGTAGAATTTAGTCTGAGTCCAAAGGCCTGACAACCTAGGGACAGCGAGGTGGGGGATACTGATGTGAGTTCTGGAATCCAGAAAACAGATACGCATGACCTCCAATGTCTGAGGACAAAAGAAGATGATGTCCCAGCTCAAGAAGAGAAAGCAAAGGTGACCCTTCCTCTTCCTTTTGGTTCTACTTGGGTCCTCAACAGATTGGATGATGCCCACTGAATGTCACCACCATTGAAAGATATCAGATCAACATGATCTTCTTTATTTAGTCTACTGATTTAAATGCTGACCTCCTTCTTCAACATTTTAATAGATATACTCATAAATACCAACTATCTGGCCAATCCTAAACTCAGTCCAACTGACACACAAAACTACCCATCACAGGAATTATAATTTTTTCTTTTCAATTGTATTAAACATCATCAAAACAGAAAAGTAACTGATAAATCAAGGTTTATTTTCGATCATGCTAAATAGTTTAATGAATATTTGACTATATTAAAACACAATTGTGCTCATAGCCTTAATATTTAGACAAACTTTTCACAATACAAAGGTGTCTCATAAACCTTGTATAAAAATTATTTTTCCTTTTAAGTTCTTTGTCCTAGGGAAAACTGTTTCCATAACAAAATAAAAATAAATTGGAGCTGGGTGTGGTGGCGTATGCTTGTAATCCCAGCATTTGGGAGGCTGAGAACAGAGGATCCAGGTTCGTGGCCAGCCTCGGCTACTTAGTGAGGCCCTCCACAACTTAGTGAGACCCTGTCTTAAATAAAGAATAAAAAATAGGGCTGGGGGTGTAGTTCGAAGGTAGAATGCCCCTGGGTTTAATCCCCAGTACTGCAAAAAATAAAAAATAAAAAATAAATTGGATTATAACAATTTTTAAAATTGTACTTTGAAGGATACTATCAACGGAGGGAAAGAACAACATATTAACTCATAGAAAATATTTTTGAACCATATATATAATAAGAGGTTAATATCTACAATATATGAAGAAGTCCTACAACTCAACAATAAAAAATATCCCCAATAACTGAATTAAAAATGAACAAAGAGCTTGAATAGACATTTCTTCAAAATATGAAATCAAATGGTGAATCAGCACATGAAAAAATGTTCAACATCACTAATAATTAGAGAAACAAATGAAATCCATAGTTAGATGCCATTTCATACCTATTGGGATGGCTATCAAAAATTAGAAAAATAGTATGTTCTAACAAAGAAATTAGAACCTTTCTACACTACTGTTAATAATGTAAAATAGTGTGGCCACTATGACCACATTATTAATAAATAATCCTATTATTTATTAGGAATCTAATAAGTAGAATTAAAATTGGAATTAAATTAAAAATAGAATGACAGCCGGGCATGGTGGCGCACGCTTGTAATCCCAGTACTTGAGAGGTGGAGACCGGAAGATCCAGGTTCGTGGCCAGTCTCAGCTACTTAGTGAGGCCCTCCACAACTTCGTGAGACCTGGTTTCAAAATAAAGTATAAAAAATAGGGCCTGGGGTGTAGCTCGGAGGTAGAATGCCCCTGGGTTCAATCCCTGGTACCGCAAAAAAAAAAAAAAAAATAGAATTACAATATGATACAGCAATTCCCCTTCTGGGTAAAGAGTTGAAAGCAGGGACTCAGATATTTGCCCACCTATGTTATTAGTAGCTTTATTCATAAGTCAATAGCTGTAAGCAACCCAAATGTCCATCAACAGATAAATGGATAAGCAAAATGTGGTATTATAAATGCAATGGAATATTATTCAGCTTTCAAAAGTAATAAAATTAGTACATACTCTATAATCACATGGATGAACTTTGAAGACATTAAGTGACATAAGCCAGTCATGAGAGGAAAAATACTGTTTACTTTCATTTATTGAGGTACCTAGAATAGAGAATGGAAATGGGAAGTTAATTTTAATGGACCCAGAGTTTCAGTTTTGCAGGAAGAAAAAAATTGGGTGTTGGTTTCACAACAATGTGAATAAAATTAATACCACCAAACTCTGTACTTAAAAATGGTTAAAATCATAAGCTTTATATTATGTGTATTTACGACAATTTAAGTGTGTGTGTGTGTGTGTGTGTGTGTGTGTGTGTGTGTACAGAGAGAAAGAGAGAGAAATAAAAATAGCATACATAATTCAAGCAAATTCAAATATTCTGTTTTTATTAATAGGGCAGACTTTTCTGTTTGGATTAAATTTCTATGAATCAATAAAAAGTACTGAATGAAAAGAATTAATCATGTAAAAAAGTACCACAGTGTCGATATTGCTAAAATTAACTGGCTCTCCCTGTGAGAGGGTTACACGCAGCCCTGTTCTCATGATAGCAGGCAAATCAATGTGACTTGATTTGGTCAAAGGAAAATGAGCAGAAAGATGAAATGAGGGTCTCTCCTATCTCTCAACAAGAATTCCAGTTCCCATATCTGATGTTCTTCTTAAGTTTATATGCCAGAACTAAGAAGACACATGAAACACAGGAAACAGAATTGTAGCTTCCTTGCAACTGGCATGTAACTTAAATAAGGACTAAGTTGCTATTGCTGTAAGATATGGACATTTGGTTTATCTATCACTTTGAAATAAACTAGTAAAAGCTGGTTTCATGTCCTCATTAGACACTAGGAATAGAATATGAAACTGAGAAACTATTTCCAATGTGAGAATTCTAGCAAGATAACCTATCCCCTTAAATCCTGGATCCCAAAGAGATGCATCCATGATATAAGGATAAACCAGAGACAAACCTCTATCTACCAGACAAACCTGGTCACCACCTCTATCTACTGTGAGGAAAAGTTGTCTTACCCCTGAGCAGAGTGAGATATCAAACATTAAAATAATAGTAAGGGGAAGGAGAGGGGGAGCTGGGTGGGATGTGAAGGGAAATACACGAAGTGATGTGTGCATGTCTGAATGTATCACTGAACTTCACTATGATGAGTAATTACAGTGCCCCAATAAAATAATATAATAATAATATACTATTTTGGGTGGATGCAAAAACATTTTCGTTTACAGAGGTTCTAAACTGACAGTGCCAAGCAGATGCCTAGCGAAAGCAAAATGGCATTATCTTTGAAGTAATCCACTTTGATTATAAACCTTGGAGTAATAACAATTACTCTATAAAACATTAAAAAGAAAAACTTAAAAATATCCATACAGAATAGAAAACCATATTTTAAAAATTAATAGGTGTTTTGTATTTACATCTGATCAAAATTGATAAATACGGGTTAGATTAAAAATAACTGCATAAAATAACTAAAAAATTAAACATAATATAAAAAATGCCACTCAAAATTCCGGGCAGGCAAGGAATGATTGTGATCCTCTCGGGCCAGGAAACAAATGAAGTGAGCCTTATGAAACCTGGAATGTCCCTCTTGAATGGTTAGGTGAGAACTGCTCAACATGTTATGTGAAGAAAGTGCCTAGGGTCACAGACAGAACCATCAAAAAGAAAAACACAGGGCTGGGAAGAGTGCCTATTGCCAACAGCCAGGTAGAAAACCTCATAATTCAAAGAGCATCAGTTACCATAGTTACAATGGTCTCACGTCAGTAACAGGGAAAAACTAATCATGTAGACTAATCACAGGTCTAGTCACATAAAGCTGAAAAGCAAGCAAACTCCATATCCCAGAATAAAGCTCAAGATTATTTATAGGACTTTAATGATTCTAGCACATCACAAGATAAACTTCTGGTATTTGATACATCTGGTATTTGATAAAATTTTACCAAGAAGACACATAAGTGGAAAAATACAGCCTACAATGAGGAGGAGAAAAATAACATACAGGATAAAATAAGTGTGAATGTATGTTACTATCATTGTGAACCTCATTATATATAATTACAATGCACCAATAAAAGTATATTAAAATAAAACCATCATAACTATGTAATGATTTATAAAATGTGTAATATTCTTAACTTTCTTGCTTCAGGAGATGCTATAGTATGCATCTTTAACTTGTTCCTGCCTTCACGTGTCACACTATTTCACATAGAGTATGGGATCCTTATAATATCTTACTTTCATATTTCTTCCCCTAGTTTTTGTGCTATTGTTGTCATGCATGTAAACTCTCTATAACTGTATAAACTCAATAATATATTGTCACTATTTTTGCTTTAAAATCAACTATGTTGAAAGATTTAAATAACATTTTATGTTTACTTGGATAGTTACCTTTCTGATGTGTTTTATTTCTTTGTGAAAATTCTAAATTTTCATTTTGTATTATTTTTCTCCTGCCTGAGGATAACTTTAACAGACATAAATGTCTGCTGGTGACTCAAGAAAGTTAAAGAAAACATTACACATTTTAACTAAACACCTGAAGAAATAAAAAGCTCCAAACTAAATTTCTAGAAATGAAAGATGCAATGTCTGAAATGAAAAATTGCACTAGATCATATTAAAGGCAGATTATACAATGTGAAAGACGAGATGAACGTATTTGAAGAAAGAGCAATAAAAAGTATCCAAAGTAAAAACAGGGATTTAAAGACAAATACACACACACACACACACACACACACAGATCTGATCCTCTGAACTTTGGGACAACTTCAAGGAAACAAAAATATTTATAGTTAGAATCCCTTAAGGATAACCAGTGTATCCTGGTTTGGGGAAGGGGGAGAGAAAATTTTGAAGCCATAATATCCCAAAATATTCCAAATATTATGAAAAGTATCAACTTATAGAGCCAAGAAGCTCAACAAACCCTATGACAAACAAAACAACAACAAAAAAACCACCAAGTGCATAATAATCACATTTCTTAAAGAAAAGTGTTAAAGAAAATAGCTTAAAAGCAGCCATAGAAAGAAGGCACAATTCAGACGGGAGTAAATATAAGGTTAAAAGGCAGATTTCTCATCCAGAATAATGTGACCTTGAAGAGAATGTAATACTATGTAAAGTTATTGAAAGGAAGAAAAAACACCAAGCTATAATTCTTCCATTTAAAATATCTTTCAAGCCGGGCATGGTGGCGCATGTTTGTAATCCCAGTACTTGGGAGGCTGATACCAGAGGATCCAGGTTTGCGGCCAGCCTCAGCTACTTATGAGGCCTCTGCAACTTAGTGAGACCCTGTTTCAAAAATAAAGAATAAAAATAGGGCTGGGGGTGTAGCTCGGAGGTAGAATGCCCCTGGGTTCAATCCCCGGTACCGCAAAAAAAAAAATGTTTAAAATATCTTTGAACAAATAAAAGCAATAAGCCGGGCGTGGTGGTGCACGCTTGTAATCCCAGTACTTTGGGAGGCAGAGACCGGAGGATCCGGGTTCGTGGCCAGACTCAGCTCGCTCTCTCTCTCTCTCTCCCTATCTCTCTCTCTCTCTCTCTCTCTCTCTACTTAGTGAGGCCCTCCGCAACTTCGTGAGACCCGGTTTCAAAATAAAGTATAAAAAATAGGGCCGGGGGTGTAGCGCGGAGGTAGAACGCCTCTGGGTTCAATCCCTGGTACCGCAAAAAGATAAATAAATAAATAAATAAATAAATAAATAAAAGTAATATAAATTTTTAGACATATAAAAGTTGAAAGTATTCATCACCAGCAGAAATTTATGTTTTTGGTATCCTCAGGCAGAAGAAAAATAATGCAAAATGAAAATTTTGATTTTCATAAAGAAATAAAGCACATCAGAAATGGTAACTACATGAGTAAATACAAAATATTATTATTTAAACCTCTTTAAACATAATTTATTTTAAAGAAAAATAATGACAGTATATTATGGAGCTCATAATGTTAGAGTCTTAAAGCATGACAATAATAGCACAAAAGCTAGAAGAAGAAAAATGAAAATAAAATGTTTTAAGGATCCCATACTATATGTGAATTAGTATGATATGTGAGGGCAGGTGACAGGTTAAAGATGCATATTATAAATACTAAAGTAACCAGTGAAATACACAAGAAAGAGGTATGCTCAAGTAATACAGAAGAGAAAAGGAAGGAAAAATTACATAGAGTAAATGGGACAAATAGAAAATAAATAGCAAGATGGTTTATTTAAACACAAATCAATACTCACATTAGGCACAAATAGTATAAACAGCTTAATTAAAAGACAGATAATTAGGTCCAATAAAAAAGTAATAAATTGCTCTATGTTGCCTACAAGAAATCCTCTGTAGATATATATACATGAATTTGTTAAAAGTAAATAAAAAAGAAAATAAAAAGACATTCCATGCTGATGCTGATAAATATAAAGCTCTGATGTCTATATTGGTATCAGATAAAATAAATCTCAGAGCAAAGGATATTACAATGGATAAAGGTTTTTATTCTATGGTGATGAAGGGGTTAATTCATCAAGAGGACATAGCAATTCTAAATGTATATTTAATAACAGCTTCAAAATACATGAAGCATAAACTGATAGAAGTAAAAAATATACATGCATAACCACAATTAAAATTGAAAATGTCAACACCCCTTCCTGAATAACTCATAGAACAAGTGGACAGAAAATTAGTGAAGATAAAGAAGATCTGAAAAACACTATCAATCAACTTTGTGTACAAAGAATGCTCCACCTAATAACAAAAAATTGCACATTATTTTCATGTGCACACTAAATATATTATGAGCCACAACACATCTTAATAAACCTGAAAGTATTAAGATCATACATTTTTGACAGACAGAAATCATATTAAAAACTGATAACAGCGGATCTCTTGAAAACTCTCAAATCTTTGAAAGCCAAACAACACTCTTCTAAATGAAGAAATCAAGAGAGAAGTCTATTTTATATTTAATGAAAATAAAAACAAACCTATACAAATTTGTAGTATGGAGCTAAAGTAGTCTTGAAGAAGAAATTTATAACAATAATCCTTTATATTATAAAAGAAGAAAACTCTCAAGTCAAATATCTCAGCTTTCATTTTTTGAAACTAGAAAAATAAGAACATATTAAGCCTTGAGTAAGCAGAATAAAGAAAATAAGAAAGCCCAAAGTAAAAATTAATGACATACAAAAAAGAAAAATGATAGAAAAATCAATGAAGTGAAAAATGTGATTTTTGAGATCAATAAAACTGATAAACCTGTAGGTAGGAAAAACAACAACAAAAAGGACATAAATTACCAAGATCAATAAGGAAACAGGAAGTGGAGCAAGACGGCAGTAAAGATCTTCTGGTGATTGTCCTCCCACAGAACCACCTAGTTCAATAGCTATTCACACACCAAACTACCTTCATGAGAGCTAAGGAGATGGGGTATAACAAAATGAAAAGACCTACTGATGAAGGCAGGAAGGAAAGAGTTACCTGAGTTGCCCCTTCAATTCCAAGCAGCTCAACGCCAGGAAAGATGTCTCCTGTTTGTGGGGTAGGAGAGAGAATTAAGTCCAAGACTCAGAGTTGTAACCTAGTAACAGGCTTGCCACAGCAAAACCTAGTGCTGGGCAGAGCCCGGCGGCCACTACTGCCAGACCAATACCTGTGGACTCAACTGCATTAGCCAGGAGACTGACTGCCACCACCAACCCTGGTAGTAGAGAAGGATCAAAACTCCACCCACTGGGGAACAGGACACAAAAGTTCTCACAAGCCTTTATCTCAGAGCCAAGTGTGAGGCCTGCTGTCTTGAGTCCCAGCTACACTGGAAACCTAAGACCACATACAAAAATATTTTAAAATTTAGGGAGTAGAATACACCAGCATATGCAAAGATAATATATCATGTTCAAAAATAGAACATATCCCAGAAATGCAAAATTGGCTTAATATTTAATAATATAATTATTAGTATATTTTAAATAAATAAATATGACAATATAAGTGAAGAAAATATATATTTTTTAAAAATTCAATGTTCATTCCCAATAAAAAATTTTTTAGAAAACTATAGATTGATGGGAACTTCCTCTATGTGATAAGGGAAATCTGTAAAAATCTACAACTAATATAATATTTACTGGTAAAGGACTAGATGCTTTTATCCAAAGGTCAGGAGTAAGGCAGGAAAGTCCACTCTTACTATTTCTACTCAATATAGTACTGGAGATAATATTGTGTTGTTCTTTCCAGCAAAATAGGTGATAAATAAATAAGTAAAATGGATACAGTTTGGAATGGAAGAAGCAAAATTTTCTATTCACAGATGACATGGCTGTCCACTTGGAAAATCTTTTGGAATCAACTAAAATGCTACTGGCATGAACACATTAATTTAGCAAGATTATAAGATATAAAATTAGTATACAAAATCAGTTGCCTTTCTATATACTAGCAATAAATAATCCAAAATTGAAATTAAAACATCTTTCACAATAGCCTCAATAATGTGAAATGCAGTAATATAAAGTATTTAAATAATATTAAATAAAATTTGTCACAAAAAGACAAGAAGTTTAAGATAAGAAGAAATTTAAACTACCCAATTAATAGCTGTGATGACTCATGGTCATATATAGAACACTGTGTCCAACAAGTGGGGAGCAGAATTCTCTTCAAACACACCCTGAACATTCTCACACACAAAAATGTAGCAGTCCATATCCTAGCCAATATAGCAAGAGTCTGAATACATTTAAAAGAATTGAAACCATTCTGTGGATGTTCTCTTTCCACAATATAATTAAACTAGAAATCAAATGATAGAAATCTAGAGGAACACTCAAATGACCTATAGATCAGGAAGTACCGATGTTGGAAAATATATTGAAATAATGATATGAAAACATTGCTTAAGAAGCCTGATTATTTCCTGCTCACCAGTCTCTCTGCCCTGACTCTCTATACCCCATTAATTGGTGTTTGGAACTTGGATTCCCAAGGAAATAAAGGGGGGAAATCTGAGGAGTGCTTTAATTTTCAAGTACCATCTCTGCAGAAGAATAGTCCTTACTTCTTAGTCCCTGCCCTTATCCTTGTTCTCATACCTGTCCTATTTCGAATCCTGGGTCTCTGGCCTCAAATTCATTCTATGAACCTTTTCATATAATGTTGATAAACATATTTTTTAAATTAACCACAGTT
>PVJS01054631.1:0-12897 GCA_004027185.1 Glis glis | reverse complement strand
ACACAAACACACACACACACACACACACACACACAAATTAATGACTCTTAAGTAAATATGTACTCTATTTTAGGAAGAAAACTATTGTAAAGATGATAGGAAACTTTGACTTGAAACCTAATGGCACAAAAGAATTTGTTCTTCTAATGCAAGTTAGGATGCATCATTTTTAAAATTCACATAGTTTAAAAATCAGAGAAAAATAGAACACTTTAAATTTATTTCCCCAGCCTCTCTATAAATACTTTCATTACCATAGTAAAAGAAAGAATAATTTCTGAAAATGTACATATTCAAATTGTCAAGAGTTATCTGTGTTCAAAGAGGGAATAGGAAAAAAAATTAATGTGACTTTTCTGATGAGCTGATTTTCCTCAATACCCATATTCTGTTCCTACTTTGCTTCCTCATGTAATTATCTAAGCATTTGCTAAACCAACCTCATTTAGCCATGCTCTGAGTAGACTTCACTCTCTACTCTTTCTGAGTTAATTTAAAATCTTTGGTTATCCTCAAAATTTCATTCCAAACTACCTCATTTTCCTTGAAAAGTCTCCCTGATCTACACCTCTTTCATTCTTACCTTTTTTCCTCTCCCCACTTCCTATGGGTCTGGGCTTAATGGAAACAGCTCCAAAATTCCTTCCCCTAAAATATCTACCTTATTAGAGCCTAGCCCTCTTTCTCTTCTCCTCCTATTTCCCTTTTTACCTAATTTCGGCAGAAATTTGCAAAACGTTATGACACAAAGGAATGTGTTCCTCTGATGCATGAAGAACATCACTGTTTAAAATTCATATAGCTTCAAAACCAGCATAACACAGGACACTTAAGCTCTGTCAAGTTATGAAGCTGGGGAAGGCGAATATTCTCCACCAGTGTACTGGTGTCTGCCAAATCACTGCAGCTCTCAATCCCAGTTTCAAGTGTCCCTTCATGCTCAAGCCTCAGGCTGTTCTTTCCCATAATGTCGATTTCACAATCAGACTTCCCAGAGCCCATGGGATCCGTGCAGGACAGAAGCTCTTCAATATCGGGGGTTTCTATCAGGAACCATGGAGAATCTTGGTTTTCTCCTGGAATCTTGTACACATCCAGAGGCTGTGAAAGCTTGGTTCTCATCTCCTCCAAATTCTCTTCTCTGTACCTAGCTTACAGTTGAGGCCAATGCCATGATATTGACAGGACTGTGTTCTGGGTGTGTTATGGAAATGTCCCCAAGTTCAGGTGGTAGGCAACTGTCATGTATCTGACTATTTCTGATGCTGTAAAACTTGGGAAATTCTGGAATTTGAGACAAACAAAATGTTTGGCTTGTAGGTTGCAATCCCAGAGAAGTCTCCATTCTTGTGGTAGTTTTCATCTCTGTAAAGGAATCAAAGAAGATGTCAGGTCCTGGTAAGTAACAATCACCTCCTACCTACCTACAGGGTAATCAGGCCCCTGCCAACAGTAGATATGGAATTCTATTAGCTTTTCTTTAGGATCATGGACAGGTATTAGACCATGGACATAGGAGAGCAATGTATTGACTGGGCTAGTTGTACCTGGTGATCATTGGTGTCACCTTTTGTTTGTTTGTTTCCTGGGATCACTATTTGTGAAAAGGAAAGTCAAAGTGACTTAAAATATGCAGTGTCTTAGACAGGTGGTTTGTCTGGATGGTAGAGCTCTTGCCTCCTATGTGGAAAACCTTGGGTTAGATGCCAAACACTTCCAAGAAGAAATTTTAAAAAGTCTAGGATTCTCATATTGGGTGCTCTCAATTTTCTTCACATTCTTAAGAGTTAAGAACACTCCACACCATAAAGTAGTAGAGAAATTGGAGCTGTTCTCATGAAATAGTTGAAATAGAAAACACTACTGTTATTACCATTCTTATCTTCAGTGTCTCATAAAATAGATGAGCAAGAACAGATGTGAGCACCTAGCTTTGTGCAGGATATCTGAACACATGTGTTAAATCCTGGCATACATAACAGAAAATCATATTGTTATGACCATGGTCAGTTTGAAGTATCTTGCAAGGAGAAGCAAGCAAGACATGAAGGAAGGGAGTTAATAAGAATATGCTCTTGTTGGGGCAACTATCTGTCAAGTCAATGAACACAGGCCTCCCACAGCGTGATTCTCATGATGTCCTAGTTGAGCAGGGATGGCCAGTGCAATGTCCTGAATCCCAAGCTTACAAAGTCTGCAATAACAGGGTGTTGGGGAAGGGTAGTGGTTGAAGTCTCTGGACTTCAGTTCTACCTATCTATAAACTCACCACTTCTCAGTCTTAGATTGAACCCTCCTTTTTAATGTGAATCTTGTTCCCTACTTACTGTTTTAACTCACCCTGGAAAATCATTTCTGTGGTGGGTTCAGCAGTCCCAGAGTATTCAATTGCAGAGGTGGAGACTGATGGCAGGACACTTGTGGGCTGCATCTGCTTTAGCAGCAGCACCCTTTCTGGTTGAGGAGCAGAGGCAATAGTTCTTGTGTAAGACACAAAGCCATAGGATTGCAGGCAGGTTATATGTTCTCCAGAGAGAAGAAGGCCCAGTGTGCCTTGATCATAGTAACAGACTTGGCTTCCTTGTTGGTAGGGAAGTGACAGGTTATGTCCCTGATATGGAATCTCAGATGGTGGCCCCGTACCAGGCTAGCAGAGAGTGATGGGTGGAGAGGGATCATGGCATTGACATGTGAAATGTTATCATACTGGGCTGAAATCACTGTAGAAGGAATGGCTGTGTCCTGCTCCAACACAGTCATAGTAAAGTCCCTGTGTGAAGATGACTGGTTTCCAGTGCTTTCTGTGATACCCCACTGAAAGAGACCAGGATAGGAGACATCTGACATGTACATCTGGATCTGGTCAGAGACCCCAGACAACATGGTCATGATAGAATGTTGGTACAGGTAGGCACTCCCCATGAGTGGCTGAAAGGAGGTGCCAGAGGCTGACAAAAGCAGCCATGCTGAACTGACAGCTATAGCAGATACACTTGAGAAGCTGTAAACACTTCCTGTTAGGGAAGCTGCATTGTTTACCACAGGAAGAAAGAGATGCAGAGCAGTTGCCATTCCGTGTAAATATGGATTTTGGGAATTTTCTGTAGGAAGCAAAAGGGCAATAAAAAAATAAGATGTGGAAGTTTTCACTCTACATGAGAAGCAGTATTGAGTTAATGCTGTTGCATTGAGAAAGGCTCTAATACTCACTGAAATACTGGAAATAAAAGTTTCGATGACTGTAGGTTCGGGGGCATATTGGCACACTTCTGATGAACTGCCTTTTCTCTCCACTTGGGCACAGATGACCCAAATGCTCTGGGTCATACATAGTTCTCTGGAAGGATCCATCTTCCTGTCCTTCTTTCCCATGAACCTGCACCTGAACTGACTCATAACTATCCTGGAGTTGAATGATTTTTGAATGAGGAGAGCCTTAGAGAAATTCTAATATCACCATGTTAGGTTTGAGGAAACTGAGGGTCAGAGAGGTCAGGTTGGCTTCTTCAAGTTCTCCCATTTTGATATTATCAATACTATTAAGAAGCTGGGAACAGTAGTATCAGCCTGTAATCCCAGGCACTTGGGTGCAATGATAAACTGGAGGCCAGTCTGGGAAATTTAACAACACCCTGTATTGAAATAAATTTCAAAAGATCTTGGAGTGTATCTCAGTGGTAGTGCACCCATGGGCACAATGCCGAGGACTAAAAAATAAAAGAACCAAAGCCTGGTATGAAGTTGGGTTGGGTGGGAATAACCTGTGCTCCAAGTGTTCCAAAGGCTGAGTAGTATAATGGATGGAGCCCACAAGTTCAAGGCTGCCTTGGGCAACATAGGGAGACCCTGTCTCAAAAGCAAAACAAAACAAAAACCAGTACAAACAGTAGAGCAAAACTATTAAGTGTAAAGGAATTCCAGCTGTGCTCATTCACATGTCTCTGAATATTCCCCACAAGTCAACAAATGTTCATTGTGTTTGATAAATATTTCAGTTAATCTATCCATACAATAACAGATAAAAGCAGTTTAAGGCCGGGTGTGGTGGTGCACGCTTGTAATCCCAGTACTTTGGGAGGCGGAGACCGGAGGATCCGGGTTCGCGGCCAGCCTCAGCTCGCTCTCTCTCTCTCTCTCTGTCTCTCTTCTCTCTCTCTCTCTCTCTCTCTCTCTCTACCTAGTGAGGCCCTCTGCAACTTTGTGAGACCCGGTTTCAAAATAAAGTATAAAAAAATAGGGCCGGGGGTGTAGCGCGGAGGTAGAATGCCCCTGGGTTCAATCCCCGGTACCGCAAAAAAAAAAAAAAAGTAGTTTAAAAAGATCATGAAGCTAGGCATGATGGTTCACACCTGTAATCCAAGTACATGGAAGGCTGAACGAGAAGGGTCACTAGTTCAAGGTCAGTGTGCTGTAACTTAGTGAGACCCTGTCTTAAAAATCTTGTTTTTAAAGATCTTTCAAAACTTAAAAATTAAAAAGAGTTATGGTATAGCTCATAGGTAGAATGACCTGGTTTCAATTCTCAGTACCAAACACACACACACACACACACACACACACACACAAGCCCAAGACACTTCACAAAATTATTGTGGGTAAATGTTGTATTACTTATGTGGGATTGGGCTGTATTTATCCAAGAGGCTTCCGTACCGCCTGCTGGCCCTGGAATATCCCACACACACTGAATTCCTGCACCTCCCTGGCTCTGTGATACCCCCTGCAGATCCTGCAGAGAACAAGGGCCCTGGGACTTCCAGTTTCCACACCACTGGACATTCCTTCAGGCAAAACAGAAGTTTGAGGACCCATGGCTTTCTGTTTCTGGTCCCTCCCAGCCATTTAGTGGGTGGCCTGTCCTGACTCCACAGCTTTTAAAAAAGCTAAATTCATCCTCTGGCACCTTGCTTACCAACTTATGGGTTCCAAAACCTCAAAGATACCCCCCCATTCCCCATTGGCATGCCTTTCAAAACACCTTTCTACTTTAGAACTGAAAGGGGAGCTTAGACCAAAACACCTTATATTCTACTGTAATACAGCCTGGCCTCAATATATATTGGAAAATGAGAACAGATGGCCTGAAAATGGGACACTTAACCCCCAAATTCTACAAGATTTAGATAACTTAATTATCCGGACTGGCAGAGGCAGGAGTCCTTCTATCTGCATGGTTTCTCTCTACTCTGTCCTGGCCCTCTCTCTGTAATGATTGCTCCCCTCGCACGCTCCCCTCGTCAATGCTAGAATCCAAGAGAGAAAATCTTCTTCCAATTCCAATTCCACCCTACCTTACCCCCCCCATCCCCACGCTCCCTTGGTGCCCCCTCCTGGGAGACCACAACTCATGGTTCTTCCTCAAGCTCATCCCAGGTTTCCTACCTCCTGGATCGGCAGCACCGCGGCTTCCACGCCGCCCTCCTAGCCACCGCGCACTTGTACATGGAGGTGCCTTCAGAACTGCCGCTTCAACCCGTGGCCGCGATGCTGCCCGCAGCCACAGCGCTCTTGGTACCCCGACTTGCAGCCGTGGTGCTCAGCCTGCGCCCACTCAGAATCACCCCCTTGGCGCCCACTGCACCTGTGCACCCCCACCCCGTACCCATCTTCGCAGCCGGGCCTGTGGCCATGGCACCCTCTGTGCCCGCCCCCGCCGTTTTTCCCCACGCCGTTTTTCCCGGCCGTTTTCCCCGCGCAATTTGTTGCACGCGGTCCCCCAACACCCCATGTGCTGTTTCTCTCCCACCGTTTTTCCCCCAGGCCCGTTCTTGCGCACCCTGTGTCTGATTTGCTGAAGAATCCACAGTTGATGAACATGCGTAGGTGGTACGATGCCGAGTAGACATTAGACTGTAAATCTAAAGACAGGGTGGCCGCTTCCTATCAGGCCTGCAAGTGATTAATCATCTTGAATTGCAAATTCAAAGGAGCAGCTTCAGAGTTGGCCAGGGCTTCACCCGCCTTTTTTTTTTAACGCAGGAAAAATAGATTGAAGCCAGTTGATTAAGGATAGCTGTTAAAGTTTTGTGGGTTTAAATCCCATCAGAGAATACATGAACTAAGGATTTACCTTAAATTGTTTGATTTGTGTTCAGATGATGTAAGAATAGTCTTGCAATCCTTAAGTGCTGGAATTAAGTAATAATTACTTGCTTAAAACTTTGAAGGCTATAGGTCTGTTTAACCTAAATTCCTAGTTTAATATGATACTAGAGGTGTTATAGGAAGAAGAGAAATGGATAAAAAGATTAATGAAGAATTTAAAGTAATCAGTTTTATGTTTTCAATTTTTATTTTTATTTTTATGTTGTTAGATGAGTTAAATAGTGAAGTGGAATGGATTAGGTGTGTATAGAAATAGAGGTTTCAGAGTGCGATTACTGTCATTAAAAGAGCTAACATAGTTATGTGATTTTCTTTCTTTCTTTTTTTGGGGGCATTCTACCTCCGAGCTACACCCCTGGCCCTATTTTTTATCCTTTATTTTGAAACTGGGTCTCACGAAGTTGTGGAGGGCCTCACTAAGTAGCTGAGGCTGGCTGCGAACCCAGATCCTCCGGTCTCCGCCTCCCAAGTACTGGGATTACAAGTGTGCGCCACCACGCCCAGCATTATGTGATTTTTGATAAGTTCTTGAATGATAATTCACTTTGGTAGAAATCCTGTTAGTGGTGGTAGTCCTAGTGATATGAGTGATATGAGTGTGACAAGTATGTCAGAGATTATTATTGTTTAATATTGTTGATACAGTTAATATATTATTGTTTAAATAGAATGATGGGAATATGGTAATAGTTATTAGGATATAAATAATTAGGTTAAGAATTGTAGTTGAGGGATTAAAGGTGATAATAGCTAGTATTCATCCTATGTGAGCAATTGAAGAATAGGCTAGGATTTTTCCTAGTTGTTGTTGGTTTAATCCTCTTCATCCTCCAAGTGCAATTGATATAATAAGTGTAATAAGAATAAGAGAGGGGTCAATATAGGGGGAAACTTGATATAAAATAAATATTGGTGCCAGTTTTTGCCATGTAAGAATAATTATGCCTGCCTGGTAAAAATGGGGTACCTTGGGTCACTTCTGGGACTCAGAAGTGAAATGGGCTGAGACCTAGTTTTAATGTTAAAGCAATTATGGCAAGAGTAGATGAGAAATTGTAGTAAAATTAAATATTGTTCATTGGCCTATGAGGAGTATATTTGTAATAATTTCTATTATTAGAATTATGGATAACGTAGCATGAATAAGAAAATATTTGGTTGTGGCTTCTGTAGATCAGGGATTGGTTTTGTTGATGATAATTGGAATAATAGAGAGTATACTTATTTCTAGTCCAATTCAAGTGTGAAGTCAGTGAAGGCTGAGGAGAACAATGAATGTGCCTATAAATAGTGCTAGGAAAATGGGAGTGGCAGTAAGGGGGTTGATTAGTACAGGAAGGATATAAACCAACATTTTGGGGGTTTGGGCCCTATAGCTTAATTAGCTGTCCTTAGTAGATTAGAATGTAGTGTGTAATTGGTAGCATGAAGAATTTTAAATTCTTAGGGTAAGGTTCAATTCTTTTTATTTTAGAAATAAGAGGATTTAAACCTCTATTATTTATCAAAGTAACTCTTTTATCAGACATATTTCTTAACTTGGAGAGGGAACATTTGATAAAATAATGGGAAGTGGAATATGTCATATACATAGGGCTAACTGTTAGTAGTAAAAATGTTTTTCATAGCAAGTGTATAAGATGGTCATATCAGAATCATGGGTAGGATGCTTGGATTCATCAGAATGTGGAGGTGAGAATTAAGATTTTAATTATGAAATTGAGTTTAAAGGTTTGGGGGTAGGCTGGGCGTGGTGGCGCATGCTTGTAATCCCAGTACTTTGGGAGGCGGAGACCGGAGGATCCGGGTTCATGGCCAGCCTCAGCTCTCTCTCTCTCTCTCTCTCTCTCTCTCTCTCTCTCTTTCTCTCTGTGTCTCTCTGTCTCCTGTCTCTGTCTCTCTCTCTCTCTGTCTCTCTCTCTGTCTCTCTCTCTCTCTCTACTTAGTGAGGCTCTCCGCAACTTCATGAGACCCGGTTTCAAAATAAAGTATAAAAAATAGGGCCGGGGGTGTAGTGCAGAGTTAGAATGCCCCTGGGTTCAATCCCCGGTGCCGAAAAAAAAAAAAGGTTTGGGGGTAGTGAATGTTGTTTAAGGCTCCTAGGAGAAAGAGTAGAAGTGAGGACATTTATTATAATGATGTTTGTGCATTCTGCCATGAAAAATCGGCAAATGGCCCTGGTGCATATTAAATGTTAAACCCTGATATGAGTTGTGATTCTCTTTCAGTTAGGTAAAAGGGGGCTTGGGTGGTTTCAACTAGAGTAGAAATAAACCATATTATTGCTAATGGTCGTGCTGGTCGAATAAATCAAATGTGTTCTTGCATTTGTATAAGTATAGATAAAGTGAAAGATTCATTGTATATAAGGACTGACAGTAGGATAATAGCCATGGTTACTGGATATGAAATTGGGCTATGGCTCGTAAGGCTCCAATAAGAGAATATTTAGAATTAGAAGCTCACCCTGATCATAGAATAGAGTATAAGACCAGACATAATGTGGATACAATAAAGATTATTCCTATGTTTATATTAATTCGTGGTTGGGGTATAGAGAGTGGGATTCATATAGTAAATGCTAGAGTAAGGGCTAATGTGCATGCAATAGTAAATAGGCTTATTGATGGCGATAAAGGTCATAGAGGTTCCTTAATAAAAAGTTTTATGGCATCTGCAATGGGTTTGAGGAGGCCAAAAATTCCAATGATATTAGGTCTTTGGCGGAGTTGTATGTTCCCAAGGATTTTCTGTTCGATTAGGGTTAGAAATGCTATAGCTAGAAGAATTGGGATAATGAGGGAGAACAAATTTACAATAAACATGCTCTTAAGGGGACTATTTGAATCTCTGAAAATAAGGTTTTAAGTTTTATACAATTACTGGGCTCTGCCACCTTAACAAGCCCTGATCTAGGGCAGGGCTTAAGTAAATTTCTACATTAAGATTTATTTATCTATAAAATTAAAGACTTGATGTTAGGCATGGGCCTTGTTTCTTTTGTACTTTTGTGCTGGGGGAAACTTAAAATAGAAACCAACCAGGATTAATCCGTTCTGAATTCAGGTCACATAGGACTATTACTCATTGAACAAACCAACCATCAATAGTGATGGAGAGAGAGCTGAGGCTGGCTATGAACTCGGATCCTCCAGTCTCCACCCCCCAAAGTACTGGGATTACAAGCGTGCGCCACCATGCCCAGCTTTAGTTTCAATAGAAATTTAGTTTCAACAGAAATATAAAATAATATTTAAGCTAGTTACTTGAAGCTCCATAGGGTCTTCTGGTCTTATTTTTGTATTCCAGCCTCTTCAGTGTAAGGTCAATTTCACTGATTGGAAGTAAGAGACAGTTAAACCCTCCTTAAGCCATTCATGCAAGTCCCTAATTAAGGAACAATTGATTATGCTACTTTTGCACGATCAGGATACCATGACCATTAAACATGGGTCGCTAGGTAGGCAGTGCCTCTAATACTTGATATGCTAGAGGTGATGTTTTTGGTAAACAGACAGGGTTAATGTTTGCTGGGTTCCTTTTACTTCTTTTAATCTTTCCTTGATGTGCATACCCTTGTTGGGTTAACACTATAAATAATAAGAATTTAAGTTTAAATTGATATGGACTGTTAACTATCAGCGATTATTTGGTCTGATATAAACAGGCTAGAAGAAGTATTTCTTCTTACTTATTCAATTTTTAACAATTATTAAAAATTTTTTATTATAAAACAAATTTTATAATAATTTTTAATAATTATAATTTTATTATAAAACAATTTATTAAAAATTTTTAATTCAATTATTAACATATTCAATTACAATAACGGTAAACTATGATTACAATAATGGTAAACTATGACTAAAATAATGAAAAATTATGAGCCAATAATGGTAAATTATGACTACAATAATGGATAACAATGACCTCAGTAATGGTAAACTGTACCCAATAGTGGTAAACAGTGCCCCAATAATGGTAAACTATGATTACAATAATGGAAAACTATGACACAATAATCGTAAAGTATGACCCAATAATGGTAAACTATGACTACAATAATGTTGAGGGCCGTCTTAGGACCACACATTGAGATTAGCATCTTGGACCAACTCGGCTGTGTACACAGTGCCTGGTTGAGTGGAATCTGTCTGCAAATGGACAAATTCCCTGGGACCTGATGAGATCGATAGGACTTTGATGTCCTCTTCATCTACTAATGTTTAACTCCTCCTTCCCCTCAATTGTTTTATGATCCTGCCTTGCTGCTCCTCTTTACCTTGGCCTGTGACACTTGCTGGTTTCTGTGTTTAGTTGTTTTTATGATGCTTTGTCTAAACTTTCAATAAAGGCAGGGCACCAGCTGCTGGAGGCAGGAGATTTTTGAGTTGCCTCCTCTCTGGCTGACCCCGATATTAAAATAATAATCTTGGACCCAGAGTCGTTCTTGTGAGGGACTTCAGCAAGCAGCAACCACGGCAATGGTCCATTGCAACTGGCGTTCCAACGTGGAGCGAGAAACCTTAGAGTTTCGGTAAGTCCCTCACATCCCTTCAACTGCCAAGGTCATGACCAGTTTGGAAGGGTAAATTCACAGTCGGATAACAATGGGGAATGATTTATCTTATATGCCGCATTATCATAATTTGCTTTGCTGCTTGCTCAAAAAGGAGGGAACTTCTTTCAGTCAGCTGACTGTAAAGGAATTATTAGATTGGGTTACAGAAGCCTGCCCTTGGTTCCCCGAAGAGGGAACATTGGATCCTGAGGTGTGTGATCAAGTAGGACAAACTTTGAAACAATTTCAACGTCAGGGAATGAAAGTACCAGTAACCATCTTTTCTACTTGGGCTCTTGTTAAGACTTACTTAGAAACTTTTCATGAGACCCAAGCTCTCCCTGTCGTTAACAAGGAGACCCTTCAAAATGAGGCTCACCATGCTGCTGCTTAGCCTTCAGTGCCTCCTAAGCCATCTGTAGAGAAAAATGAGAGTAAGATAATGATAATCTTTTCCCTTCACCAGCTCAGTGGTCTCCCAATAATCCTTTTAGGGATGATTTGACTCCTTGTACCCCACTATATAAGGCTATAAAAAAGGGACTAAATGTGGGACAAGGTGATGGAGATTCTATTTTCCAACAAATCATGTCCATCTATCCTGTTATACAGGGTCCTGATCCAAATAATTTGCAACAAATTTTAAGAAAACATGTTCTTTTTTACTTTAAATTAAAAAAAAAGGTCTTCAGTCATTGGTTACTGATTCCTGCTTAAAACAATGTTTGGCTGTGAAAATATAGTGAGGGATGCATACTTCAGGCTTTAAAAAACATTTAAAATCATGCTATCCATAAATACTTATCCCTGGAATGTATATTAGATAAAAGGCTAAATACTTTAAAAATAAAGAAAAAACTAGTTTTTGTCATCCAGTTTGGCTCTAATGTAAATTTAGAAATAAAGGTTCATTCTAAAAAATAATACAAATCTAAATATTTAGAGTTTTTCTCCCTAAAAAATGAGCAGTGGTAATGTCTGATGTACAGTCTTCCTCAAAGCAACAAGTGGCCACCTAAATAATTTCATTTAGTGTCAGCTTTGACTGGTGGATTCTGCCTCAGATATCCCCTGCTGTATAGACTTTCATATTTGTGTCCATCTTGTAGTCTGTTGTTCACTGGCACAAAATAGAGATCTATAATCTGGCACAATGCTTAATGTCCTGTCAGCAAAAAATAAAATACCTGACAAATTAAAGCTACAAGATATTTGTTTTCTGTCTATATGTATGTCTGTATGTGTAAATGTATTGTCTGTCTATGGTACCAAAAATTGGCTTTCAAATAAATGAGTACTCGTGAACTAAATAATAATAACAACAACTATAATGGATCCAAATACCTTTTCAGTTCACGTGGCCTAAATTATTTTTTTTTCTTTTTTGCGGTACCAGGGATTGAACCCAGGGGTGTTCTTTCTACTTCCACACTACACCCCCGGCCCTATTTTTTTTATACTTTATTTTGAAACCGGGTCTCACGAAGTTGCGGAGGGCCTCACTAGGTAGAGAGAGAGAGAGAGAGACAAAGAGACAGAGAGAGAGAGAGAGAGAGAGCTGAGGCTGGCCGCAAACCCAGATCCTCCAGTCTCCGCTTCCCAAAGTACTGGGATTACAAGCGTGCGCCACCACACCCGGCGCACATGACCTAAATTCTTAAAAAATGAGTTAATTCAAACTTGTTGATAAAAAAGGAGTAAAAGATATTATTAAGAATTATTAACATGATTCTTTTCCAATCGAGATTGTATCTGTCTATTTTGTTAGATGTTTAACGTACAATGACCATTTTCATTTAGGTTTTTTCCTTTACAGAAAGAAAAAAGGCTTAAAATACTAACTATGCTTGTTTAACATCTTGGTTTTCACAGGTAATCTAAAACAGCTATTAAAACTGGTAAATTGAGTAAATATAAATGGTATAAGCTTTCATAAATGTCCATCCTTAAAATATCTAAATTGTGTAAATTAAAATTCTAAATGTCAATTGCTAAATATAAAGTATTCTTGGTTTTTTATTTATTTTTTTTATTTATTTTTTTTTTTAATTTTTATTAGTGCATTGCAAACATACATCTTGAAGGATTTCAGAGTGGTAGACATATACATGCACTCATTGGTCAGTTAGCCCTCCCCAATTCCCACCCCCCGCCTCCCCCCTCCCTCCTTCTCGCTTTCAGCTTAGTAGTTGATATCTTTGTGTAAGTCCATCCTGGGCTCCAGTTTATTT
>PVJS01054630.1:0-12897 GCA_004027185.1 Glis glis | reverse complement strand
ACTAGGTAGAGAGAAAGAGAGAGAGAGAGACAGGGAGAGAGAGAGAGCTGAGCCTGGCCGCGAACCCTGATCCTCCGGTCTCCGCCTCCCAAAGTACTGGGATTACAAGCGTGCGCCACCACGCCCGGCCGCCAGGCTTATTTTTATTAACACAATATCTTTCAGTTCCTTCTAAGTTATGACAAATCACTGCACTTCATATTTTTATATAGCTATCATAAATACAATTGAAGATAAGAATAATGTGATCATCTCAGTAGTAGCAGAAGCTTCTGATAATATTCAATATCACTTCATGATAAAAGCCCTAACACATTAGGTATGGAAGGATCATTCTTCAACATAATAAAGATTTATATGACCAACCCATAGCCAATATCATACTGAATGTCAAAACTCTGAAAGCATTTCATATAAAATCAGGAACAGGGCAGTGTTGTCCAGTCTTATCAGAGGTATTCAATATATGAACTGAAATTTTAGTCAGAGCAATTAGGCAAGAGAAAGAAATAAAAGGGAAACAAATGGAGAAAGAGGAAGTCAAATTATCCCTATGGATAGATGATGTGATTCTCTCCTTTAAGAGAATGGAGCAGGACCTATTCCACTGCCCAGGTGCACATGGTTACTTCTTGTGCACTGAAGACTCCCAGGCACACACAAAGCACTCTGCATATGCCTGAGTGAGTTGGGACCACTGGGCAGCGTGTACAGTAGTCATGATTAGTTTATCCACTTACCTGTCACCTTAAAAATTTCAGATGACAAAAGATATAGTTTAGAATTAAGAAATATGCTCATATCAAAGTTGTAAGTATAGAGGGTGGAGAAGGGTGAGAGGAGAAAACACTGGGTACATATTGAGAGGTAGTGAGTGGGACAGGAATGTTAAAATATGAAACTTTGAACAACTTAAAAACTCTTCATGCTCCTACTGAGGATGCTAGCAAAATGCTGAATATCAAAATTTACCCCCACTTCTTTTTTCTCCAAAGAAGAGAGGAAAGAGAGAGAGAGAGAGAGAGAGAGAGAGAGAGAGAGAGAAAGAGCACCCTAGAAAGCCTTTGAGAAGAGAAATAATAACTTTTTAAATTATACAGGAACTACTAGTGTGAACTGAGACTATTCTGGTCAATGTGGGGTCATGTATTTTTCCAACTATTGCATAACAAAGTCCATTTTGTAATGAATTATTATTATTTTGTTGTTGTTGTTGCACTGGACCTAGGAGGTATTTCTGATCTATACCCTCTGGCCTACTTATTTTTTATTTTCTAAAAGTGTCTTGCTAAGTTGCTGAAGCTGGCCTCAAACCTGTGATCCTTCTGTCTCAGCCTCCCAAGTCCTGGGGTCACAGGCAAGTGCCACCACATCTGGCTTTTGTTATTATTTTTAAAAGGGCTTTTGTTATTACTTTTAAATGAACATTCTTGGCTTTTACATTGCTCAGAAATGAAAAACCTCATGTCCCTTGAGTGGGGAATAGTAGGACTCTCAGGAGCTGAAGCACAGAGTGTGGAGAAGCAGGGCTGCTGCTGCTGCTAATCAGAAGAGGGTTTTGCTGTTGTGTAATGTGCTGAAGGGAAATCAGTTCTGAGCACAGACTCTGTGGTGAGGCAAGACCTAGGTCAGGGTCTT
Organism: Glis glis; assembly: GCA_004027185.1. Taxonomy (NCBI): domain Eukaryota; kingdom Metazoa; phylum Chordata; class Mammalia; order Rodentia; family Gliridae; genus Glis; species Glis glis. The sequence goes on along the minus strand of PVJS01054630.1, from coordinate 11,259 downwards.
TCTCAAGGAAGAGTCAATTACTCCACCTTTGTTTTCTGAAGCTCAGTGCCTACATATCTATTGTCAACAAATCCATGTACATTCCTGTGATTTGTCTGATTATGGGTCTTTATGTCTATGTGACTGAATTTCTTGAGCTCAGAGCTGAGGATACCTCAACTTAGTGTTCCTGTCACCCCTAGTACAAGGGCAGCTGCATTACTGACACCCAATAAACACCTCATGAGTAAGTGTGAAGGGAGTATGGACTCATCAGCTGGTCCAGCAGAGAGTTCCAACAGTGCATTGCTCTCTCTTGTCATTATTAGGTAAGGGAATTTACTCCCACTTGTTACTTCAGATTTAGAAGAAATATTGTGAAGAGATACAGCTTTAAATTTTCCATGTCTTACTCTACTCAGCATCTTAGGGACCTGCAGCATGGATGTGATCACTGGCATATCATTTGGAGTGAACATTGATTTCCTCAATAATCCACAAGATCCCTTTGTGGCAAAAATCAATAAGTTTTTAATTTGATTAATTTTGTCTATTGCTTCTCTCACTGACTTTGTAGTCTATTCCTCCCTCTTCTCTTCTCTTCTCTTCTCTTCTCTTCTCTTCTCTTCTCTTCTTTCTCTTCTCTTCTCCTCTCCTCTCCTCTTCTCTTCTTTCTCTTCTCTTCTCTTCTCTTCTCTTCTCTTCTCTTCTCTCTTCTCTTCTCTTCTCTTCTCTTCTCTTCTCTTCTCTTCTCTTCTCTCTCTTCTCTCCCATTATTGGAAATAAATGTTTTATTGAGATATAACTCACAAGTCATATAATGTAAAGTTCAATATTTTTCATCCATTTATAGAAATGTGCAACCATTCATGTTGTCAATTTTTATCATGTTTCTTTACCAGGAAACCTTGTGCTTTTTTTACCTTTGAAAGCTAACCCTCTTGCCTAAAGCAAACACTAAATTAATCTCTTATGTTTTCTTCTTTTTATGGTGATAGGGATTGAACTCAGCCCTATTTTATTATTTTAATTTTGAAACAGGGCCTCAGTAAGCTGTGGAAGGCCTCAGTAACTTGCTGAGGCTGGCCATGTACCTGCAATTCCCTGTCTATGCCTATCACTAGGATTACAAGTGTGCACACCATACCTAGCTGGCTATTTTCTTTATACAGGGGTGATTACAAAAAATTCTTATGGTAATATATTTTAAACTGATTTCAATGTAAGCCCAGTTGCAGAAAAAATCTCTCCTCTTTTGTAAATCTTTACCATCCTTTTATGTGACTATTATCACAAATTACATGTTCAAAGACTGTGTACTCATTTATGGATTCATTTTTATTTTTAACCATTAGTTATTTACATCATATAAAGATGAAAAAGTGGAGCTACAAACCAATATTGTAATTATATAGGTTTGAAACATTTTATATATTTAAATTTTACCAATGAAATTTTACCAATGAAATTTATATTTTATATAGTTTGATATTACAAAAAATGTATTCATCTGAAAAACCTGACACATTGCAATAGTAACAGAGTAATTCACCTGGGCTGAGCCAAATTCCTATTCTCCATCTACCTGCACTTGACTGATTATAATGTGAACTTCCTAAGGTTCATGTGGTCAACTGAGGTTGCTGTTTAATATTTAACCAGGATTATGCCAACAGGACAGTTCATAGGAAAATAGACACATGTCATCAATGCTGGGTTTATTTGGATTTTAACTAAAGGCCTTGATTTTAACACATGAACCTTTGGAGTCCAAAACAATCCGAAGCACAGCAGCACTTTTTCAATGTATTATAATTTCAAGAATTATTAATGGGACATATTATTCATTTTCCATTTTTAATACCAGGTCTTAAAGAAACAGTAAACTGATATGTTCTAGCACATATCAATTATAGGCAGGCAGCCACATTTCAATTATTCAATAAGCAGTGACTATTATATCAGATGTGTAGGGATAGATTTTCCTGGGAAAGTAAAAAATTACTAAGGACTGTTGAGAATAGATTAGGTATACAGGCAATGGTGAAGGGGTCAAAAGGCAATTTACTTTTTTGCAAGAGATTATTGGGCCACAATTGAAAGTGAGAGAAGAGACTCATGTGTAGATTTTTTCTGCTGTGACTAATGTCAGAAGGGACATTTGATGCTGATGGTTTGGGGCCAGACCACGTGTTCTGGCCTGAGTTTGAGTATCAGTCCAACAAGGACCAGCTGTGTGAACTGGAGACAGTTCTCTCACCCTTCCAGGTCTTGGGTTCCTCATCTGGAAGGGACACTAATAATACATTCCTTGTTAAGTTGTCTGAAGAGTCAATTAAACACAGAAAGCATTTGATGTAGCTCCTGCTCTGTAGTGAATGTTGGCCTAGGAGTGTTTTTCTCTGCTGAATTATTCCTGAGTTTGTATTCCCTGGCAAGGGTTACTATATAGATTTCTATGGGGATGGTGGTATGAATTTGGAGCATCGTGGTTCTGTTCTTGAGTGAACCAAACTTCTCGTCTCCTATGAGATTGCCCCCCCTAAAAAAGTGACAGGTGCTGCATCTGCAGAAAATTATTCTGTTATCTTCAGGGACATGAGATCTGGAGAAATCTGAAGAGCCCACTCATTTGGAGTGAAGTAAATAATTGTCCACATAGGAGAATGGTCTGTCCTGAGGGTTAGATTCTCCTAGAACCAACACATTCTGTGTGCAGTGTTTGAAGCAATCTGGAGTGTCCTGCATATATTTCATAGCATTCTAGAACTTTCACTTATTAAAACATTAACTATAAAATAACTAGTATGTTGTAACATTGTTTCTTTGTTGAGGATACAGAGGTAAATTATATAGATTGTTGATTCTTGTTAAGGAGGTGAAATTCTAGTGGGCCAAGACACAGCCAACAAGAAGGCATACAAGTTTAGTAATCATGTATTTATTTTATTAATTTCCAAGAAGGAAATGAATGTGGCACAGAGAAAAAAGTAATAAGGGAATCTAGTTAGCCAGGAAGATCAGTGAAGCCCTCTTAGAGGATATGGTATTTTTAGCTGAGTTCTTAAGAATTAGACATCAGCCCCATGATCAGTCAGGGGAAGACTTCCCAGATGGCAGAGGCATCAAAGTCAAGGTGCTGAGACAGAACAGGGCTTTTCTTTCTTTCATGAGTGGCAGAACAACTATGTTCTGGAAGGTTCTGAGTAAGGTGAGGAGTTGAGCCTGGGGAGTGGGCAGAACCTCAGTGATCATCATCAAGGTCTGATTTGATCATGTACATTAGTGTATTATTAACTGCATTGGAGATCTTCCTCTTTCTTTGCCCTCTTTGAGATTTGGACACAGAGTGCTCAACTTTCGGAAATGTAAAATATCTATTTCCTTCCCAGATAGAGTGGAGAAGAATGGGAGGAGTTTCAGGTTTAGGGGATTTCAAGGATCTAAGGGAATGGGAAAAGGTGAGGCTTGTTGTCCACACAGCTGAGCAGACAATGCCAGCCCCAATTAATGTCTAGGTTATTAAGTCCCTAAGCTCTTGTGACACCCACAGCTCCTCACACAGGGTATGGAAGGAAGAATTGGTTATGTGTAAATGATAAAGGGTCAATAGTCCACTGTCAGCAAACTTCTGATTTCTTAACTCTTTTTCAACTCAAATTTGAACTTCTATGTTCTCTTTCTGGCACAAGAAAATGCATTATGCAATTTGATGTTACTATATATCTGTTGTCCTATCTGAACCACTACTTGCACATTTTTTATAAAGTGAACATTTATGGAGGGAGGGTCTGCAAAGTGTCAGGTATTGAGATGGTACCACCATGTTCTCTCTAGAAAGATACCATGTTGCTATGGTTTGGATATAAAATGCCCCACAGAAAAGCTCATGTCTTGGCAATGTAGCATGTTTCAGAGGTGGGACATGGCTGGAAGAAGTATGGCACTGGGTTTGTTGCCTTGAGTCTTTCCCTCACCACATCCTACCACCATGGAGCCCACCAAGCAGTGATAGAACTGTGAGCACAAATAAATTTTTTCTCTCAGTTCCTTTTTCTTGGTACTGGGGATGAACCTGAAAACATCCTACCTCCAAGCTTCACCCCCCAGCCCTATTTTATTTTTATTTTTAAACAGGGTCTTGCTTGGTTGGTAAGAGTCTCAGTATTTGCTGTGCCTGTCCTCAAACCTGCAATCCTCGTGTCTTAGTCTCCCAAGTACTGAGATTACAAGCTTGTGCCACCACGCCCAGCTTCTAGGTTGTTCTACACAGGTGTTTTTGTCACAGTGATAAAAAAGCTAACTAAACTGAAATTGGCACTAGTACTTGTGTAGTTACTGTTTCTAAACCAACCATAGGTTTCAGAATAAATTGGAACTGGTTTCTGTAGGAGTTTGGAGATGCAGGCTAGTGAAGCCTTAAAATGTTGTATGTCGAATTTAATGGATGTTTCTGTGGCCAGAATGCCAATAGGAATACATATAGTTAAGCCTGTGCTCACGAAGTTTCAAGGTTCAAGAAGGACTACACTGAGAATTTGACTCGAGGCCATTCATATTGCATTCTGGCAAAGGATATTTTTATATTTTTCCCATGTCTTTAGACTTTCTGTGAGGCAAAATTTCAATGCCATGGGATAATTAATCAGTTGGAGAAAATTTCAAGGAGGCATAGATTTCAGTCAGTGGCCTGAGTATTTCTAGGGGCTTTTATGTAGGTTTATTATGAGACTCAAAAGTATTAAGCAGAGGAGAAAGGTGTTAAAAACTTGGAGTGTGTCAGGAAAGGGCATGTAAACCTGGGGCTAAGGAAAATGAGGCTGCAAAGAGATTCTGACCACTAAAGATATGTTAAGTGCTTTGCACCAAAAGGGAATGTTTACTCTGTGCCTTTGAATGTTGAAAGCATGTAACTTGCTTTTTTATTTTACCAGGGCTCATAGCTAAATTTTTGCCTTAAGTCTCAGAGGAAACTTTGAACGTTCAGTTTTGAGCAATGCTGGAACTATTAGGAATAAGGGTACGGTCTTGGTCAGCATTCTTACCGCTATAATCCAAAGACCTGACCACATAACTTGGAAGTAAGAGTTATTTGCTCACAGTTTCCTTGGAGACTTTGCGGTTCAGTCCACTTAAGGCTGGGAACTCTGGATCTCAGTGCATGGTTGTGGGAAGTGGGAAGAGGGACATTGCAAAGATTTGCTTTCACATCTTGGAGGCCAGCAGCCAGAGAGGGTAACAAGCAAGCATGGGGATTCAATAACACTAGCTTAATCACTAAAATGACAACCCCAGGATCCATCTCTTCCAGCCACATCCCACTGCCCTAAGTTTCCAGGGTAGTGGGGTGTGATAAGATTACAACTCTCATGATTTTATTATATCAACCCTGGATATTAATAAATGAGCTTTTTATGGGACATCAATATCTAACTATAGCATTCCAATCTTGGTCCCTGAAGAATTCATGCCCATTTCAGAATGTAGAATTCATCTGCAAATGCATCCACACTGTTTTCCAAAGTGGTTGCACTAATTTGCAAACCATAAATATGATAAGTCCTTTGCCAAATTTTAAGTCTAGTGGCCTCTACTCCATTTGCCCATGGAGTCCTCTTTGCCTCTGAAATCTCCTGAGCACAGTCTCTACCATCCACATGTCTAGTAATATTATGGCCCTTCTGATCTCCTCTCATAAAACAGTTTAAAAGACTCACAATCCACATGGACAGACTTAGAAATAGCCGGGCCCCACTCCTCTGGTGCCAATTTCTGTCTTAGGGCCCTGCCTCCATCATGACCATTGCAGGTACTCTTGGAGATGAGCTAAATACATTTTGAATGGTGAGATGAATATCCTGGCTGCCCTGAGAATCTTTTGTCCACCATCCACAGTCACCATGGAGACAGCTATCCATGGACTGAGCCTCAGAAACAATGAGCCCAAATAAACTTTTCTTTCTCTAAGTTGTTCTCAGGTATTTCAGTCACAGCAATGAAAAATCCAAATGAAACAATGGGCCAGACTCAAAGGTTTAGGTCTGAGCTCCACTGGTGGTTGCAGACCAAGATATGGTCTATTTTGATCTCCTTCGAAAGGAAGAGACCTAATAATAAGCACCCATGTTATAGATTAGATATTTGAGACTGAGGAAGCTTAACTCAGATAGGGCCTGTACATCAGTCACATTCTGAAGATGTCTATAGACCAGCTGTTTACGGAAAAGAGAATACATAACTCGAGTGCACAGAAAACTCAGGGGCTGCCTATTTCAGGTTCTAAACACCACATTTTACTTCTTCGCCTCTGTCTTTGGCATGTGACCACACATTATTCACCATTCATGCTTGCAGAAGAATCAAATTCCCAGAAATGCTAATATATCAAACACATTGGGATGGCTGCTAAAGAGACAACTAGTAGCCAGGTGTGGTGTGGCATGCCTGTAATCCCAGTACTAGTGAGGAAGAGACAGGAGGATCACAGATTACAGGCCAGCCTCAGTAATTTCACAAGACCATGTTTTGGAATTTAAAAAAAATAAATGAAAAGGACTGGAAGTATAGCTCAGAGGTAGAATTAGAACACCTTTGGGTCCAATTCCCAGTACTACCCCAGCAATAAATAGAGATAACTATTGTTGGTGAGGATGTGAGGAAATTATCACCATACTCATTGCAGGTGAGAATGTAAAATGGTGTTGCACTGTGGAAAGCAAACTCAGTTGTTGAAATAATTATGATGTAGCAATTCCACTCTTACTTCTACTTAAGGGACCTGACAATAATTATTTCAACCAATGCTTGTAATTGTATGTTCATAGCAGCACAATTCCCAATGGCCACAAGGTGAAAACAGTGTGAATGTCCATGAACCAGTAAGTGTATATGCAAATTGTGGCGTGTGCATGCAATGGAAGATTTTTCAGTGATAAAAGGAATGAGGTACGGGTACATGATACAACATGGATGAACCTTAAAAATATCAGGTTAGGTGAAAGATTCCTGATATGGTTAGATATAGAATGGTCATTGAAGAGCTAATAAATTGGTATTTGGAGCTGATATAATTGAGTCATGGGGGTTGTAAACACAGAAGTGGATAAATCCATTGTAATGTATTTATCTGGGTGGTACCCAGGAGGCAAGTAGAGTGTGGCTGGAGGAGGTGGTCCCAGGGGGTTCAGCCTTGGAGATTATCTATGGATCCTCCTCCACCTGCTTTCTCTCTCTTGCTTTGAACCTCCATGATGTGAGGGGCACAGCTCAGGTGCTTTCCCTTAACATCCTGCTGCCATGCCCTAAGATCTGTGATCCCCAGCCCCATATGGACTGAGCCTGAAACTGTAACACACTATAGCACATGATGTACATACACAAACCTATAAGACTCAATCACTATCTGGAGCATGAAAGGGAGGGAAGGGGGAGGGAATAGGGTGGGATTGGAGGGAGGGTTAAATGAGCAATGTGTGCATGTATGATGTTCATACCCTGACATATATCAAAATGTATAATTATAATTTACAATGCACCAATAAATGAACATAAAAAGTTAAAAAAAAGAAAACAAATCTTCTTTCCTCTTATTTTCTTTGTCAATCTTTAGATTATAGTTGCAAGAATACTGATGGATACAATTCCAGACACAAAAATCCCATTGTGTATGATCTCATTCATAAGAAGTATCAGAATGTGTAAACATCCAGAGACAGACATGCAATGATCGTTACTAGGAGACACAAGAGTGAAACTGCTTATCCTATGTGGTGCTGAATCAAACAGCCAGGTTACTCAGGACCTGCTTGGAATCCAATATGCATGCCACCAGTACAATTTGGATTCATAGGAGCTCTTTCCTTGGTTGAATGATATGCACAAGTCTCTTCAACATCTATCCCTTTACACATCTGTAAAATCAGAATTAAGTTCAGAATCAAGTCTTTGTATCTCAAAGACTTGATGTGAGCATCCAATAGGAGAGATGTGAACAAAGGTATAACATTATAATATGTGAAATGCTGTGGAGATAGTGGGTTTAGTTTATCAGACAGAGACTCAAGGATAGAGTGGAAAATGAACATCCACAATACAATCTTCCTCCATCTTTTGCTTGACTGAAAATCTACAGAAGGGCTTACTCTCCAGAGAATGGAGGAGGGCGGCAGAATGGATGTCAACCTCTTCTTCCCTCAGCATTCATCAGTGCTCATGCTAGGTGTCCTCACCCTGTCCCTGTATAGGTGCAGATCTCTGTTAAGCGTCCATTCTGATTGCTCTGGACACCCCATTCCCAGTTTGTTTATACATTGGAAGATTAAGGACTTTGGGCTCTAGAGCTTGATGATCTAAATTTCAATTATGGCTCTGCTGGTAATGAGCTATGCAACCTTGGATGTTTGAGTTAAACTTTCTGATGATTGGTGTAATCATTTGTAAACCATAGTTCATAACAATATACATGTACAAAATAGAGTTGAAAACAATACTTTTCTCCCAGGGTTGTTGCAGGAATTATACCTGTTAACTATGGCAAAGTTCTTTGAACAGCAAATATTAGCTCTCATTTCCTGAGGTAAGGTGTGTGTGTGTGTGTGTGTGTGTGTGTGTGTGTGTCTGTCTGTCTGTCTGTTTGTCTGTCTGTGTTATCCCTTTTTCAGTAGACACAGACTCTAAGGAACCTCTGTAGAATTCAGGCTCAGTTATGCAATGACAACTGTCTTCTCCAAGGTCCAAACTATGACATAATTTTGCTTCATTTTTCCCGGAGAAGTTCTAGATTCCTGGATGGACTAGAGAATCTTGAAGATCTTAGGTAATATACAAGATAAGGAGAATAATGAGGAAAAGGTGAGTGTCTTGGAAAGTCACAGAGTCAGACAGGCTGAGAGAGGCAGGCAGTTCTGAGGGTCTTGTGATTGGGATAAATAGAACCTTGGACCTCTTAGGTCAATTCTGGTCCTTTTTCCTCATGTACAGTTGAGGAAAGAAGAGAAACCCAAGCATGCCCAAGGCCTCCCACTTCCCATCCTGCAAGTCCCCTTCATTCTGTTGTCTTCATTATTTTAAAAAAGGAGAGAGTTGAAGGAGAAAAAGAATGGTGGTCTCTGTCAAATACTGCTGGAACCTTCAATAAAGGGTTATTTTAGATCATGAAGTTTATTCCAATTTATAATTCAATATTCATCGTGTACTTGTATGTTTAGTATTTCTTCCCTTCCTTCATGTTAAAGGCCATGAGTATGAGTATTCTGACACTTTTATAATTAGCTTTTGGAGCATGTCCTAAGCACAGCAGGCACACAGTCTGACCAATATGAAAGGACACTGAGGCCAGCAGGTCACCTCCACTAAAGTCAGGAAAGAATGCCCTGGGCCCTGCCATTCTCCCAATCCACCCACCACCAAGAGACCCACCACCAAGACACCAAGATACTCCTCTCCTCCTGTGAGCAAAGCTAGACACCACCTGGACCTTCAAATTGTCAAAATTTAGTTTGGCTGTAATGGTAAGGACGGGCTTCTGATAGTCGAGTGAAACAAAATATCTTGTATCATTTTTAAAAATTGCATAGTAAAGATAATAAACTGTAAAGTTTTAATCTAATATTCAAATAATTGCAGTAAAATTCTACATTCCCTACCCTCAACCAGTGGAAGGCAAGAGAAGCTTCCCAAAAGAGATGAAACTTGGGCTAATGATATGAATACACAGAAAAATCAGACTCATGATCACCTTTGTATCACTGACTCCCTGAACAGCCTGCCCATCTCTGTTATCTTAGCCTAATGCCTTGTGAATGTTATTAGATGTTATACTTTAAATCTTTGCAAAGCACACCCAGAGTGAAACTCAGATATTCAATATTCATAAGGACATATATCATACATGTATAACTGCTGTACTGTAGTTACATTTATTTATCTCTCTCATCAACCAGAATAACTCCTGGATCTTAGTCCACTTTGAACCTCAGCACTTATGGCAGAGCTTTGAAAGTGGATGGTGAATGATTCCATATATAAATAAGTGGATGTGAAATATGGGGTGGTTTATGTGTTCATACAACAGGTAGTGTCTTCACGCATTTTCAACACAAGTATAATTGTGCAAGACTCTATATAAAAAGATGTTTCTTCTGTGGAATTAAATGGCAGAAAGAACATGTCATTTATTGGCCCTTGGCCCCTGAAGAGCTCATGCCCATTTCGGAATTTAAAATGCATTTATTCACCTCCAAGTGTTCCTAAAATCTTAAAAGTTCCAGCATCACTCAAAACTCCCAACATCCAAAGGCTGCTCAGACACTCAAGTGAACTATTGTAAGTCCCTCTAAAAGACAATGAAAAACAAGATAAAAAGCAATTTACATGCATCCAATATACAATGACACAGATTAAAGATTTGAATTTTTCAAAAGGGAGGAATAGGACCATAGGAAGATGGAGTGAGACCAAAGTAGTATTGAAATGCAGGAGAGCAAACATTTAAACCTGAAGCCACATTTCTGGCACCCAGGACACATGGCAGTGAGAAGCAATCTCTAGGGGACTTGGCAGCACCGCCCCATGGTTTGGTTGATTGCAAAAGGTAGCATACTTGCTCTTCCAGCCTTGCTCCATGGCTTGCAGCTTGTAGCTATTCTTCATGGATGTTTCAGGTTTCTGGCATTTCTATCAAGGGCTTTTTTCCTGCAACCATGTCTTCACCCACACAGCTTCACAAATTAGCCCATTTGGACCTGCTTGCAGGGATTCCATCCCTGCCACATATTTCCTGATTTCCCAGGCCTGCCTTTGAAATCTGAGGGAAAGCCTCTATAACCCATTTTTTCTCCTGCAAAGCCAGCATTATGTAAGCATGGAGATGGACTGCCAACTGAAGAGGCATTATGCCCTCTTTAATCATTGCTGCTGTGCTTGCCTCTATCTTGACCATAGCAGAGTCAGTCCCCCATCATTGGTGGTTCTGGGCCTGCCTCCATCCAGGGCAGTGCAAATCATGGCTCTGTTTCCTTGCTTACACAATTGGACTTGAACTTCTGTGAAGTGTCTGTTCAGTTCACTTGCCCATTTTTTGTTTGGGTTATTTGTGTTTTTAGTGGTGATTTTTTTAAGTTCTCTGTATATTCTAGATATGAGTCCTCTGTCAGAGGGGTAGCTGGCAAAAATCTTCTCCCATTCTGTCGGCTCTCTGTTGAGGTTCTTGATTGTTTCCTTTGCTGCACAAAAACTCTTTAGTTTAATGCAATCCCACGTATTAATCCTCATTTTAGTTTC
>PVJS01054629.1:0-12898 GCA_004027185.1 Glis glis | reverse complement strand
ACACAATGGAATTTTACGCAGCCACAAAGAAGAACAAAATCACATCATTTGCAGGGAAATGGAGAGAACTAGAGAACATCATGCTAAGCGATATTAGTAAGTCACTAAGAGTAAAAAATCGGATGTTCCCCCTAATCTGTGGGAGCTAGATAGAATGGGACGTAGAAGGGACTTAGAAGGGAAGAAGAAGAAATCTTTATATGGACAAAGAAGGTGACCTAACTGAGGGAGTTGGGAGGGGAGTGGAGGGAAACACACTATAGCACATGATGTACATACACAAACCTGTAAGACTCAATCACTATCCGGAGCATGAAAGGGAGGGAAGGGGGAGGGAATTAGGGTGGGATTGAAGGTAGGGCTAAATGTGCAATGTGTGCATGTATGATGTTCATACCCTGACATATATCAAAATGTATAATTACAATCCACCAATAAATGAACATAAAAAGTTAAAAAAAAGAAGTTTGGAAACTGAAAAAAAAAGAAATGCTTGAAATGCTCTACTAAAAACAGTATGCAACTCCTTTGTTCTCTTTCAAAAGAAAACAACTTCAACTCTGTATACTGTTGTCAATGAAAGGGAGGCTGGGGATTTGTTTGAGAGGTTGGCTCTCTGGCCTTTTTCCCTCTCACCTCTCAGCTCAAAATCTTTTGTCTTGAGGGAATTTCATTGTATCGACCCAGAACTCTGCTGGTCTGGAGCCCAGAAGAACAAGAACATATATGTGTGTGTGTATATATACACACACACACACACACACACATATATATATATATATATATATATATTATATATATATATATATATATGTGATGGTTAAAAACAAAAGGATTCTTTGCCCAAATTAATAAAAGGTCAAAAAGAAAATTTGTCAATTTTAGAAAGACAGTAAAGTCCTAATAAAACATTAAAAATACAAAAGCATAATTTCTCACAAAAATTACAAAATTCAGATAACGTGGACAGTTTTAGCTTTTAGATTAACAGCATGGGCAGTGTCTCCTGAAGTGCCTGGAGAAGTACAGCACCCAGCAATCAGCAGATTCCTCCAGCAACCTCACAAAGAGTTATACTCAGAATGCCTCTGGCATGACATCTCTGTGAGCTTTCCCAAGAAGCACAGAGGGATTTGTGGCCAGGTGTAGACAGTGGATTTCCAGTAGTTTCCAGTGGGCCAACTTAGTGTCTTCAATGGGGCTGGTTCTTTGCCATGGTTTGGCGTGTGTGTGTGTGTGTGTGTGTGTGTGTGTGTAAATAGGATCATAATTGGGTTGCACATCTTAGTCCTGGGGACAATGGCTATTCTCATACCTATTATTTTTTATTCCATAGAATCAACATTCTTTCTAAGCAATCTTCATTATCCCAGTCCCCTGTTACAGTTGATGATTTTTTATAGTACTAGAGATTGCACCAAGGGGTGTTCTCCCATTGAGCTACACCCCAGCCCTTTTGATTTATTCATTTTTTAAAATTTTGAGACAGGGCCTAGCTAAGTTACCAAGGATGTTTTCGAACTTGTGATCCTCTTGTCTCAGCCTCCCAAGTACTGGGATAACAGGCATGCACCACAGTGACCAGTTTAGTCAAGAATTCTTTATGTAACATGTTTCCTGGTCAAATTTACATATGATCTGTCTCTTATTGAACTCTGACCATTGAAAGACGTTGAAATATTATTTTTCACTGACCTAATATGTGAAGATGGAAATGATAATAGCCCAACAAAAGGTGTATACTAAACAAGAATAAAAATGTACATTAAGTTTAAAGGTGAGGTATAGAATCTTTTATATTAATGACAGAATTAAGAAGAGCTTTCTATTAGAGTTATGAGCCAATGCAATTTGGCATGGTGGTGCACACTTGTAATCCCAGTACTTGGGAGGCTGAGACAGGAGGATCACAGGTTTGTGGTCAGCCCCAGCTACTTAGTGAGGCCCTCAGCAACTGAGTGAGACCCTGTTTCAAAATAAAGAATAAAAAGTTAGGGCTGGAGGTTTAGCTCAGAGGCAGAATGCCCCTGGGTTCAATCCCCAGTACAGCAAAAAAAAAAAAGAAGGAAGGAAGGAAGGAAGGAAGGAAGGAAGGAAGGAAGGAAGGAAGGAAAGAAAGAAAGAAAGAAAGAAAGAAAGAAAGAAAGAAAGAAAGAAAGAGAAAGAAAGAAAGAAAGAAAAAGAAAACTTATGAAAACGGTAAAAGATTTATTTTTCTTGCAGATCATATGTTTACCTAATGATAATCAATGATAATCAAGTCAATCCACAAGGAAATAAGTAGTAAGTTTCTTAAAAGAATGAATAAGTTTACTAACATTATCAAATATAGTAAGTACCATCTACCAATTTACTTTTCCTGCATGGTCTGTGTATTAAGTTTAAAATATTACTAGCTGATATGGAAACTTGATGAACACAAATTATGCAGAGTTCAGACAAGGCAAACTGCAAAACCATGAAAATGAATATGTCTTCGTTTGCATGCCAGAAAAGGAGAATTTATCTTTCACTCCCACACCAGCCAGGAACGACTGGAGACTATGGAGGGAGATAAAGTACATGTGTAGAGATTATTTTGAGCTATCTTGGGAATAGCAGCATATCCCATAAAAAATAGCCTGAAACACTTCTTTTTATATACTGTGGTCCTTTTCTGCTGGACATTGGTCACAGAATGTAAAAGAAAACAAGAACTTAAATGCACCTGCAGAAACCAGGTGCTGGTAGAGCCTGAGGTCAGATTATAAATCACAGCCAGGATATTAGGGATGACTCCCCATCCCCCCAGGCTTAATGATTTTACTATTAAGTGACAGCAATGGCAGGATTGTTGTTGGAAATTTAGCTCACGTCTTCGTAGCACTGGTGAACTGCAGCAACCAGGGAAAGACACAAAATACACCCCAAGCCCATGGCATTCTCTCTGCTCTGGCCATCTCCAGGTTCATACAGAGGACAAGGGAGAGTTATTGTTCTGGCCTGGGCAGTTATCCACCATGGTAGCACCTGGATTTCTATAAGCCTCTCAGCATTGCTTATTTGCTCAAGATAGCCAACCTCTCCAACTTTATATTTCTTCACCTAAATAGGAGAGATAAGACACCTATATAGGAGAGAGAGAAGAGTATCATTATGGTGATATTGCTGGGTATGATGGTGGTTTTATTTTTTCATCTTGTGGTGGTAAACACAGAAGAGACAATGCAGGTGAATGAATATGAAGGAAATAGGACTGGAAGCCCAAATTGAGGCATGCCATAGCATTTCAAATATGACTGTTTTTACTCTAATAAACTTCATACATCTTATTACATCCATGCTCTGCTTTCTGATGCTCATCTACATGCTGTGTAGACATCTCAGCAGATGCAGCCCCATGGCAAAGGATTCCAGGATCCCAACCCTGAGGTCCACATGAAGGCTCTGCAGACTGGTTTCCTTTCTCTTGTTGCTTGCAGTGTACTCTGTCTGAGCGCACATCAGGCCGGAGTTCTCATAGGCTGCTGAATGCACTGGCTCTCTTGCTTTGCCAGGCTACGGGCCTCCTTCATCCTTCAGTTCATTCAACAGTCCTGATTTGGGGAAACAACAAGCTGAAACAGGACTGTCTTCCTGTTCTGTGGCAGGGGAGGTGCTGGATGAAAGAATGGAAACCATCAATCAGTAACATGGCCACCATGTGCCTTGCAGCAGAAATGAAACTAATGGAGCCTATAAGATTGTATGATTTACCACCCTTTTCCAGAGTGTATGTACTTGTGTAATTTGTAAAGATACTGAAAATTTGTTACCTGAGCTCATCTTTGCTTCCTGGAAGGAGCCAAGCCAGAGGGACCTTCTTCCTCTACTGATGGTGAGTCTTTGTCTCTATCTTTACAAGTTTTTCCATAAAATTTTCCCATGCTGTCCTACTGTCCCCTCTCCACGTGTCTTTCCCCTACATGTCGGGCACTGTGAGTTTCTTCATGATGTGTTACATCCACTCTCTTTGCTCAGTGTTGTTGCAGAGGCCTGAGGATAGATCAGCCCAGCACACTGAGTACCCAATGTCTCACTACGCTATCTCAAAGGTATATGATGCATGTTTTTATGCTGTCCATGTAGTTTTTCTGAGTTTGCTACACTGGGCCCTTGCTTACTCCTTAGATATTGAAGAGGACCAATTTCTTCATGCTGCTCATTCCCCACTTTGACCAGGCAGTGCACCATCCTTCATCCACCTGGCTGCCTGAATTGATACTCATGGATCAGATGCTGGTGAGAGGTGTGGGCAGGTGCATAACATCTGAAGGTTTCTGGTGCTGATGGAGGGATGGTCCCCCTACTGGGCCAGGGAGCATAAGAGAGCGAGGAGGATTCTGGCCTGTGGGTGAACTCATTCACCTTTTGTCTGCTTCATGGAATAATGGATTCCCACCAGTTTCCCATCCACAGATGAAATAAGTCAAGTTTACTGAACATTTACACTTAATAATCTATGACAATATCGTAACTATCATAGTAGTATCCATGAGGCAGATGCATAATAAATGTTGAGGATGTGAATGAATGGAAATATTTTTCACAGGAAAAAGAGAATTTTTATTCCAATAAATACATGCTTTTGGGTGAGTGTGTGTACCTGTATGCATGTGTGTGTGTGTATGCATGACTTTGTAAAGTGAAAATGGTAAATGTGAATTATTCTTATTACTAAGCTCTGAAGAAATACTGCAAGATTACTAGAGAAGTCAGTGTTTGTAGGAAGAGCTTGGAAAGCATGTGTATAGGTCCCTGTTCAGACCCAGTGCAGAAGTGTTTAAAAACCTCAGGGTATACCAGTTTCAATTATTGCTGCCTGGTACATGTGTTAGTATTCTGTAATGTACTTATCCAGAACTGAACAGCCAGATTAAACTAGGCAGAGAAGGCAAAACAGCAAAACAATGCAAATAAATGTGTCTTTATTTGCATGGTAGCAAGTGAGGTCCATGTTTTATTGATCTTCAACTACAAAAGCCTCTGGGCTAGCATGTAAGGTGCACATTGTCGGGATGAAGCTCAGCTGAGCTATCTGGAAAAATGCAAGATGTTCATGAAGAAAATTGTGAACTGAGCCTTCAGTGAATCTCGATGATTGCAGTTTGATATCATACATGTGACGTTTTTTGTGGTACTAGGGGTGGAACCCCAGGGTCTTCTATCTCTGGGCTATACCCCCAACCCTGTTTTATTTTTTATTTGGAAACAGTGTCTCACTAAGTTGCTGAGAGCCTCACTAAGTTTTTGAGTCTAACTTCGAACCTGCAATCCTCCTTGTCTCAGCCACCCAAATACTGGGATTATCCACCATGCCTGCTTACGTGTGAGTTTTTAATGTGGGAATATTACTGACTTGTAAGAATCAGACATACATAGCATTTTAGATGAATGAATTACAAAATCCTCAGATTTAGACATTGGGACATTCTCTGATAGACAAATGGGTGGTGTCACAGATAGCATATTTATAGTCATTTTAAGTGTGGAATTTGTAATATGGAATTTAGGGAATGGATCCATCACTCTGCTGAACTGCATGGACTGGGTCAGGAGAAGGAAGATCTCACCCATTCATCAAATCCTCATGGCTCTGGCCATCTCCAGAATCGCTCTGTTCTGGTTAGTATTGCTAGCTTGATGATTATCTGTGTTTCATCCAGCTTTATTGAGGACAGGAGCAGTGTTCAGGATTATTTATACTCTGTGACATTCATGTGGTGGTAACACATTATATCTTACATCTTTTTAGTATTCCTGTATATATAATACTATTTTTCCCATGAGGATGCTGATGTTCTGAGATGATAACACCTGTATCCAGCAGTGCGTGGAGATGGCAGTGAAGAGCTAGAGTTGTACCCTAGCAGAGGGAGGCTCCACAAATTCAGATGAAGCATCAGCAGGAAAAGGCTGCTCACATGCAGCTGGAGAATGTGCTGGAAAATTATGTAAAAGAACATGAAGTCTTGGTGCTGATCTTCAATGTTCTTATTCTCTCTGTGATGTTTAGTACCTGGTTACAGTGGACGCAGAAGGTAGAGTGGCTGTGTTTGTGTGTTTGCTGACTAGAGACAGCTTCCTTGCTGAGCTGTCACATGGACTTTGTGTGTTAAGATCCTTCCTTCTCTTATCCTTGGCAGATAGAAAATCCAATCATCCACATGTAATTATTCACAATGATTATTTGACTTTTTCCTTTGAGATACTAATCATACTTTGAGGGGGCTATTTTCCACATAATGAAACATTCAAAACTTTAAGTAATTGTGGTGATTTCTGGTACCTTCCTGTGTAAATGGAGTTTCCAACTATTTCACCACTAAGCTTAAACTAAATTCAACTTCAAGATTAATACTTTTAAATATTATCTTCAGAAAGAATCATCCTCTTCTTATGTTTACTGATAAAACCTGGGTTAAAAGTATCAAAGTGGTGGTGTTAACTATGAAGATGACCATGTGTTCCCTTTTCCATGACCAATTAAAATAAGGATACATGTTTCAAACTCAAAACATCGGTATATCTTTTAGTGTGTGCTATACTTAAGGATGTGGCATGTGAATATTCACATTTGTATGTAACATGAGCAATTTTCAACCATGAGAGAGGTACACTGAAATTCAGATGTTATCTTCAAAGTGAGGACAGGTGATATGCAAAGGGGGGACAGGCCCATTCGAATTGTGTAAGAAATCATTCAGAAAACCATATGCTGGATGAAAACAGATTCTCATTTCACAGGGCTGAGGAATGCAGCTATATTTGCAAGTTCATGGCCCAAGGTAGGTCCTCAGGAATTTAGATAATATTATTTAATATGAAAAGACTAGGGTTATATCCTACAGGCATCTCCTCAGTGCAGTTGCTGCTAGGGGACTCACTTCAGAAGGACTGTTAAGGACTGACTGGTTTTGCTTCAAAATCCAAATGCTGTCACTCTAACCACAGTGTGACTGTGTGTGGAGCCAGGGCAGTTGTGCATGTTATTAAGGTGACATGAGATCATCATGGTGACACCCTAAACTGAAGTTTGGGGATTTTAGCAAATCTGAACATTCATATCTATGAGTACTTGTAATGAAAAAACTTTGAAAAGACAAATAGGTAGTATATTTAGGTGAAGAAGATAGAAATGAATGACAAAGTAATCCATAAAATATCAAAAGTAGAAAAGATATTTACTTCATACAGACAATGGCGCTCAGTGTTCCACATGCATTATCATGTTCAACCTTGAAAGCAGTGATAACACTTTAGCACATAAGGAAACTGCAAGATAAGAGAGCTTAAGAAGTCTACCCAAGGTCCCACAGCTAGACAATGGGAATATTCAACATTTTAGCACAAGATATCTGACTCCCAAGCTTGGGTTCTCAAGTACTTTATAGTCAAACATATAGAGACATTCTTTAATATATGTGGGGAATTGGTGCTAGGTCTCCTCATGGACATTAACACCTGTGGACATACAATTTCCTTACATAAAATGAAGTAGGAA
This sequence comes from Glis glis, assembly GCA_004027185.1. Lineage (NCBI taxonomy): Eukaryota > Metazoa > Chordata > Mammalia > Rodentia > Gliridae > Glis > Glis glis. The sequence continues at coordinate 5,376 of PVJS01054629.1, read as the reverse complement.
CTGCACATGTTCTCTACTTTAAATCACACAGACCCCCATTCACCTCAGTGCGCTTCATCCCCACACACAGTGGGCACCTTTTCACCTGGCATCGTGGCTTATACTATGCTGTCTCCCCATATCTCTACCTATGTTTTTGTTTTTATTTTTTAATATATTTTGGTACAGGGAATCACACCCAAAGGGAATTCTACCCCTGAGCTACACTGCCACATCCAAGCCCTTTTTAGTTTTTGTTTTGAAACACGGGCTGGCTAGGTTGTTGAGAGGCTCACTAAGTTGCTGAGGCTGGTCTTAAACCTGTGATCCTCCTGTCTCAGTATCCCAAGTACTGGGATTACAGGCATGTGCCACCATGTGTAGCTTCCTACCTCTGTTTCACCTCACCAACTTCCACTTCTCCAGAAATTCACACATTGAAAGGCATCTCCCCTGGAGCTCTATACTGGTGTGCCCAAGCCTGGGGACAGGAAGTGCCCTTCTTTGTCATCCTACATGACACTAGTTTTAAGTTCCTTGAACACCCCATCCAATAACAGGCTGTGTGGCCATTTCAACAAATAAGCTCCAAATTCACTGAGGACAGGAACCACCACCGACTCCACCTAACCAGAGGGATATCATGCGCCATGGCATTTGTCCTTCGGCCCTCAAGAGGGATCCTGCTCAACCTGACATGGCATGTGTGCAGAATGCTCTAGAAGCAAGGGGGCGTGTCCTATGGCTTTCTATCCCCTTTTCCTCTTTCCACATGGTGGGCTAGCACGTGGCACTCTTGTTGCCATGGTAGCCAACAGTGTCAGAACCCAGACTTCTGACAGTTGGACTCTCAGCCACTGCGACTGGGACCTGAAGTGTTTCTGAAGTCTCTTGCTATGTTGCAGGATTTGGCAGCACCCGTGTGGTGTGGAGTGCCCTATGAGGAGGTCAGCACAGGGCAGAGTCTGTAGTGTGTGTGTGTGTGTGTGTGTGTGTGTGTGTGTGTTCTTCTATTTTTAATTTTGAAACATGGTCTCACTAAGTTGCTGAGGGTGTAAGTGTTGGGAATACAGGCCTGCGCCACCACACCCCGATCTGCCTATTTCTTGCACCAGGCCATCCTAATCCTGAAAAGAGTATCACTACAGTCTTACTGAATAGAACCTAGAAATTTAAACCAGGTCAACAGGGAGTCATGGTAAACTTCAAATGTAATCTTGTTGAAAAGGAAAAAAAAAAGAAACATTCATTGGAAAAGATCTTATGAAACAGTGATTCCAATAAGCTGGGTTTCTTTTTGGTCAGATTTTAAGGTTTTTTTTCCTTTGGTATGTGTGTGTGTGTGTGTGTGTGTGTGTGTGTGTGTGTGTGTGTGTGTATGTGTGTTTCATCCAAAACCTCTTTTGATAAATTAAAAAATCTCATTGCTTCTTTGAATTGTACTTGAATCTTGAATATACGATAGCAACCAAAGGCAACTTTCAGCAGTGTTCATTTTAGATTATACTTTTCCAACGTACACATGGACCCACCACTAGGAACTCTGTTGGAGCAAGAGATCATCTGGCACAGCCCTACAGTTAAGCCCAGGCCAGGGAACGCCACAAATACACATGCCAGGTTCTGATGTTGTTCTTAGAAGGTTTGGGTTTGGTTTGACCTAGGCAAACAAAATTCTTCAATCATACAAGACCCACATCTGTGCTCTAGTCACACATCTGGATACTGAAGGATAACAGATACTGAAGGATGGAGAACCTTCACCTAGGAAGTACTCCCGAGAGCAGAGCAGCAGAGGTCAGGGGCCAATGGGGGCACTGGGACCGGGGACTTCTTGGCTGCCAGGCAAGTCCATGATGCCATCGGGAAGGAGGGGGAAGGAGAGTGAGCGGTCAAGGGCTCAGCAGTCCAGAGGCAGGAGCCCTGAAGTGCAGGGCTTGGTGGGCAGGAGGGCACTCTGAGGAAAAGCTAAGCCCTGCTTCTAGAAACACCCAGGCCCTTGGAGTTACTGAAGAGGCTGTAAGACACTGTGTGGACACAAGGGAACACGGAGACAAGAACAGAGACCTGGTGAACAGAAAATGTATGAAAACACAGAGTTTATCTCAGGAAAAGGTGGGAGCTGAGCTGAGAAAGGAAGAGAAGACATTGAAGCCCTGGCAGAGCACCCACCACATTGTTTTCACACTAAGTGTGTGTGTGTGTGTGTGTGTGTGTGTGTGTGTGTGTGTGTACACGCACATACACGTGTTTGACTGTTACTGAGGAATGAACCCAGGGGCATTCTACCTCTGAGCTATACCCCCTATTATATTTTTGATTTTGAAACAAGTTCTTACTAGAGCCTCTCTAGCTTACCGAGGCTTGCCTCGATCCTGTGCTCTTCCCGTCTCAGCCTCAATAGTGGGATACAGACATGCACCTCTGTGATAGTCAATCTAGTTTGTCAACTTGACCTGATCATGACACACCCAAGATCATGTGACTTTGGGTGTGTAACAGCAGATTAAACAGAAAGCCCTGCCCTGAATGTAGGCAGCAGGATTCTGATAGGTGCAGGACTTAGATAAAAGAGGGAGAAGCCGCGTAGAGCGCTGCGTGACTCTTTCTGAAGAAAACACATCTGCTCTCAGCCTGAGATCGTCGGCCTCCGGCTCATAGAACTGGAACTTCGCCATTTCTCTGACGAGCTTCTTGATCTTCTGCTCTCGTCTGAGATCGTCGGCCTCCAGCCCTTCGAACTGAAACTTCACCATCGTTTCTCCAAAGAGCTTCCTGATCTTCACATCTTGGACTGGGACTGAATTAGTGATTGCTCTGATCCCAAGACTCCAGCTCTTAGACCGCTCGACCAGCTACTGGTTCCTCTGACTCTCCACGTGCAGTCAGAACTTGGGACTACATTACTTTACTGTAAGCCCATCTGATAAATCCCTTTTTCAAATATACTCATTCTGTGAATTCTGTTAATCTAGTGAACCCTGTCCAATACAGATTTTGGTACCAGGAGTGGTTCTAGAATAACAGAATTGCAAGAATGTATTCTCTTAGTTGGTTTTCTGGCTTCCGAAGCTGGCTCTCCAATTTGATTAGGCCTAAAGTGAGTGAAGGCCGTCCTTCAATTAGTAGGGGAGGTGCTGATACTCCATGGTGTGAACTGTTTAAAGCTATATGAAGGGTGGATCCTTTCGATTACCCTAACTCTCCTCTTGTGAGAGGCAAAGAGTTTAGTGACTCTATATATCATACTTTTGAACATTTCCGAAATACTAAGGAATATACTGATGTTGGCTGGTTGCTCCTGGCATCAATTGAGAAATTAGCATGGGAGAATGATAAGCTCCAGGACCGCATATCAGACCTAACTGTTAGTCAGTGTGCTTTGAAGGAGAATCTTGTCTCTTGTAGTCCTAGAATGGAAATTACTGAAAATCAAACACAGGCCCTCATCCTGAGATTGGCTGACTTTCAACATAAGGTTCATTCTCAGCCTAGAAAACTGTCTGCAGTTAAGGTGAGGGTACTGCTAGGAAAACCATGGGATCCTGAAAATGGAACGGGGATGTATGGGAGGACCCTGAAGAGGCTGGGGACATTGAATCTGAACATTCTGAGGGGTTTATCCTGCCAGAAGATGAGGACTCCCCACCCTCTACAGAATTGGCTTCTGTAACCTCCCCTGGGGGAAATACTCCAGCATTGCCTAAGGCAACAGAGCAAGGCAATGCTGATACCCTTCAGGACCCACCCATCCCACCCACTTTTGCGTCTAGGCCTATAACTAGGAGCAAGTCTAAGTGGGTCCCTAGAGGTGAGGTACAGGTTGTGACCCATGAGGAAGAACGCTATACCCAAAAGGAACTTATTGAGTTTTCTAATTCATACAAACAGAGGTCTGGGGAATATGTATAGGAATGGATTTTAAGGATGTGGGATAATGGTGGAAATAATATACAATTAGATCAGGCTGAATTTATTGATATGGGCCCATTATGCAAAGATTCTAAATTTATTTTTTTTTTCGGTACCAGGGATTGAACCCAGGGGCGTGCTACCTCCGCGCTACACCCCCGGTCCTATTTTTGATACTTTATTTTGAAACCGGGTCTCACGAAGTTGCGGAGGGCCTCACTAAGAAGAGAGAGAGAGAGAGAGAGAGAGACAGGGAGAGAGAGAGAGAGAGAGAGAGAGAAAGATGAGGCTGGCCGTGAACCAGGATCCTCCAGTCTCTGCCTCCCAAAGTACTGGGATTACAAGCGTGCGCCACCAACCCAGCCTAGAGATTCTAAATTTAATGCAGCAGCTCATAATGTTCAAAAGGGTACTAATAGTTTATTCGGTTGGTTAGCTGAGGTATGGAACAAAAGATGGCTTACTGTAAATGATTTAGAAATGCCTGACCTCCCTTGGTTTTCTGTGGATGAGGGGATTCAAAGGCTGAGGGAGCTTGGAATGCTGGAGTGGATTTGCCATTTGACCTTCTCCTCCACAGTGGACACGTCCAGAGGACGTTCCCTTCTCCCGTACTTTAAGGAACAAATTTGTGAGGGGAGCACCATCATCCTTGAAGGGCTCTGCTGTTGCTATCCTCTGTATGCCAGAACTTACAGTGGGAGACACAATTGATCAATTATTAGATTTAAACGTGATGGGTATTATTGGATCCCATAGTAGCAGGGGTCAAGTGGCGACTCTCAACCATCAGAGGCAAGGTGGTTGTACTTATCATAATGGACAGCAGAGGAGGAGCGATGAACAGAAGGGCTTGACCTGTGCAGATCTATGGCTTTGGCTGATTAGTTATGCTGTCCCCAGAAGTCAAATAGACAGGAAACCCACCAAATTCCTATTGGATTTATATAAGCAGAAAAATTCCAGAACAAACATACCAAAGTCTGATATAAATCATAAAAGCAGAGAATCACGGCCTTTCAACCAGTTCCCAGACTTGAGCCAGTTTACAGACCCAGAACCCCTTGACTGACGGGAAGGCCAGGTCCCCTTGAGAAAGGACTCTGGTGCAGAACCAAAAAGTTCTACTGTTAATCTTTCCCCCGTCCTTCCCCAAAGGGACCTACGGCCTTTCACTAGAATAACTGTACATTGGGGAAGAGGAAATGATCAGACTTTTAGGGTACTGCTGGACACTGGGTCTGAATTGACGTTGATCCCAGAAGATCCAAAGCGTCATTGTGGTCCTCCAGTCAAAGTAGGTGCTTATGGAGGTCAGGTGATCCAAGGTGTTCTAGCCAAGGTCCAACTCACAGTGGGTCCAGTGGGTCCCCATACTCATCCTGTGGTTATCTCCCCAGTCCCTGAATGTATAATTGGTATAGACATACTCAGTACTTGGCAGAACCCCCACATTGGTTCTCTAGTCTGTGGGGTCAGGGCTAA
>PVJS01054628.1:0-12900 GCA_004027185.1 Glis glis | reverse complement strand
CAAGAAAATGGAAAGATCTGGAGAGCATTATGTTAAGCGAGATTAGCCAATCACACAAAATGAAGGGTCATATGTTTTCATTAACATGCGCAACTTAGGGAGTAGTGGGGACACAAAAGGGACTCCAATGTCAATGGAGAACCCTCAGAGGTGCAAGGGAAGGGGTACAAGGGAAGGGGAAGGGTAAGAAAGTAGTGAATCCATGGAATTACTGTCATAAACAATGTGTATACATGAGATTATACCAACATCATTCTCAGTGCTACATGTGGGGGAGGGACACCAAGAGCTGTGTGCATGTATGTTAACACCAAACTGATACTCATTGTGATGTGAGACTACAATGCACCAATAAAAACATAAAAAAATGAATTTTTCTAGATACAGAATAACTTCATCCAAAAGTCCCAGTATGAATACAAAAGCTGCTGTGGTCAATTGGCCTTAGAGTCATTGAACTTTGAAAATAAAAAGCCCTGAAGCTCACTTCCTATAGGTTCAAAATGTTCATGTCACATTCCTTCTCCATTCTTTTGCCTCTGTTAAAACTTTTTAGCGTAACTCTCGTTCTTCTCCACTGACTCAAAGCTAATGTAGGACTGATCTGTTCATCCTTTCACCTGGACAACCTTCTTTGTCTCTGAACATGCCCCTTGATCTGACTTTTCCTGAAGTTCATGGGAAGTCGGAAGCATTCAAAGCTGGGACAGTGCGCCTTTGGTGTGGGAGCTGGGTGAAGGTATATGTAGGGATCAGAGGCACCCTATTTTATTTTCTCATCATTCCATCTTAAGCCAGGCTTGGCTGTCCCTAAAGACTCTTCTATGGATCCAAATAAGTCAAAAATTGTCTCCATAATAGGAAGGTACTCACGATGTATTAGGAGAAAACAATTTTCATAAAAAATAAAAGCTATGACTAACCGGAAATCAAGGAAAGAGGAAGATATAGAAGAAGAAAACTAAAGGGCATTAAAACTTGTTTTATTATATTTATTTATTGGGTTAGGAATTTTTTCTGTAATTCTGGTTGTAGATGTTATATACCTTTCCCACAGTCTCCAAGGTTTGATTTTAATCCCTTTCTTTATTCCATCTTTCCTTCATTTTTTTCAACTGGTCTGTCTTTCTGTCTCTGTCCCAATCTCTGTCTCTCTCCTTCCTTCTTCCCCCTTCCTCACTTGTTTCTTTTCTTTTTTCTCTTTATCTTAATACATTTTTTCAAGCCCGATTAATGGCTGTTGACATTTATGCATACATTTCCTGGAAAGAAAAACTTCTTTGATTATGGAGTTCCCATACTAATGAGACTCAGTCTGCAATATTGTAAAATGTTTCCTCTCGCATCCGAATCTCAGCTTTTAGAAGAAAAGTTTATTGATACCCTTCTTTAAAAAATTTGTGGCATTGGTGATTGAATCCAAGGTGTGTGTGTGGGGGGGAATTCTATCTCTTAGCTATATTCTCTGCCCTAATAGGGTCTCACTAAATTGCCCAGGCTGGCTTTCAACCTGTGACCCTCCAGTCCCAGCTTCCCAAGTACTGGAATTACAGGTGTGCACTCTCACACCTGGCTCCTTTCCTGGCTTTTATTTTATTTATTTATTTTTTGGGGGTACTGGGGATTGAACACAGGGGCATTCTACCTCCAAGTTACACCTCCAGCCCTATTTTTTATTCTTTATTTTGAAACAGGGTCTCACGAAGTTGCGGAGGGCCTCACTAAGTAGCTGAAGGTGGCCGCGAACCTGGATCCTCCAGTCTCAGCCTCCCAAGTACTGGGATTACAAGCATGCACCACCACGCCTGGCTACCTTTCCTGGCTTTTAAAGAAAATATGAATGGAAAGACTCTAGCTGCAGTCCCTGAGAATGTGCTTACCCAAATGAAAATATACTGATTTCTTCTATTAGTAGAGTACCTGAGGAAGTCACATCCATCATATACATTGCACACGTATGTTTGATGTATGGTCTCTGAGACTTTAAGACTGTGTTCACATATGGCAATCTAGCTCGCTGGGACAGAAACAAAAAAAAATTCAACTGCTTCTTAGGATCACTACATTTATATGTCATTCTGGCCCATTTTTCAGATGAGGAGGCCAAGACTGCTTGAAAGTAGGCGACTACTCCAAGCCACAAACTAAGTTGGAGGTAGAGCTAACACTAGCATCTTTCTGTCCACATGCTAGAAGGGGTAACGCAGTACTTATGGAAGTAGAACTGATCTCACTGGACACACACTTCAAGTGGATCCTTTAATGGGCATTTATGAAGCACCATTAATCATTGGTGAAAGAACCCTAGTCTAATTAAACAGAATGTCCTGGTTTAATCTTACTATGGTCATGCAAAGCCACCCTTGGTTTTAGGAAACCAATAATGTTTTAGCAATGACCAGAGTTCCGAGAACATTCAAGATAAAAGCAAATGTGCTTGCTTGAAAGGGGAAGAAAGGGTGCAATGGTAATTGTTAGTGTGAAATTCAGATAGAATACCTGCCAGCACACTGATTTGTTCATGCTTTCGTTGACTTCAGGTTTAAGAATTGTTTTTGATATGCATATCACTTCTTCTTGTTGCAGTTAATTTGTTTAAACATTCATGAAGGGAAAGGTTTTTAATAGAAATGTGCCAAATGTTTTTTTCAATTACAGACAAACTGGGATGTTTGCTGATCCATGAACAACGTGAATATTCAGTTGTGGAGAGTTTTACTGCTTAGCCTAGAAACAAAGTTTTTTTTTTTTCCTGCCTCTTTGTTAAATGCCAAAATCTGTAAGGAAAATGATGGGAAGCATTTTAGCATCAGCTTGCTCACAAAGGACTTGTTCTAAATAAGGCAGAGGTTTGACTGTGGATTTGTCAGGTTAGAAAACAAAAGCAAACTGTATGTGAGACAGTAGAAGAAATGACTGTGGATTGACAAAATCAGCAAGGATGCAGTGAGATCAGCAGCAGGGTAGTTGGAACTATGCTCATTTTATGACCCAATAAGTTGAAGGCTGTCTGGAGAGCAGTGCTGTGGGAAATTGCTTTACAACCTCTAGGGAAGATTGTCATCTGGGTATCTTGACAGATCTACCAAGAGCAATCTGGTCTACAGGTATCAGGGGGTGGAGATCAAGAAAGGGTCAGGAAAGAAGGTAGAATGTTATAAAAGTGAAAACGGTCCCATTTCTGATTTGCCCTTATCTTCTCTCCAACCCCAACAAAGTGTCTGGCAAATAGTAGAATATCAATAGATATTTTGAATGAATGAATACACGCAACAGACAATAGGAGGCTTTTTCAGCAGACTAGCATTTACAAATAGGAAAGGTCAGTTTCAAATAACCTGTATCCAATTAAGAAAGCTGTGATTCCCAAACCGAATTCCTTTCCAAAGAAGCAAGCAAGAGTTTTGCTATGAAACTGTGACATAATGTCACAATTCAGTTGTAATTATAGTGTAACCATTTATTTGTATTGGTAGAAAAGCTCATTATTGAGGTGTACTTGGTTGTAAGCAGCTAAACTCATAAGCTACTCACTTCAGTCTTCTTAGAGTCCCTTGGCCCTAGGACTGGATGGATATCAGTGTGGGATGAAAATTGAAGTGGATAACTGATTGTAATGCAAAACTACAGAAAAACTGAGAGTATAATAAAACAAGTGTTCTCAATCCCCTTTTATAGAACTTCGGAACACAAAAGAAAACCACTAGGGAGATATTTCTTCCAAATTTACCCCAGAAAAAGGCATCTTACCTAAAATTTTTTCCATCTTGGAATGTCTACAGATTTTATTGACAGAAAAAATAATTGTCCAGTTGAGCCTGATGACCACAATCTGTATGTCTACTTATACTTGCTCCTCATAGTCATGGTCAATCTCTGGATATTGCTGTCCCCAAGACCAGTAACATGTAAATCCATGCCACTAAGGTGGCTGAAACCAGTAATAAAGGTGTGGATTTTGTCAGCAGCCTCTTCCTGATCACCTCACCATCATTGCTTCCTTTATCAAAGGTTGGTTGGCAGAACTTGCAAAAGATGTCTTCTCCTTTTGTCCTCAAAAGAATGACTGTGGTATGTGCTTAGACTTTTCATGAAGCAGCCTCAGAATGTCAATCTTTCTTTGAAAAATGGGTTAGAGGAGGAGACATTAGCCTTTGTAATTTTTGATGTGAAATACTACAGTTTAGAACTGTACTGGTACTGGTACAAGCAGATAGGAGGAATTTGTGTGGAAGCCAAGTCAAGGTCTTGGGGTAGTGGAGGACAGATCAAGTCAGCATGAGTCCAGTTAGCGGTTCATACTCCAATCATTCTTGCCAACACGGAGACTTGGGATTGAAATAAAAATCGGGTCAGGTGCCAGAAGTTTCAGTGAACATGGGACCTATAGGAAATGCCATGGTTGGTGAGAAATAATGTTTGAAGTAGCATGTGAAGTGATTAATAGCAGTTCCTGATTTATAACATATAAGCCATCATCAATTCTATTTATAAGTCTTATCTTATTTTACTTTATCTTAAATAATGTTGATAGTGTGACCAAGCAAACACATTTTTTATTCTTTAGTTTCATCTGAAATATCGTTCATTGAAGCACTAGTCTTCAAACGAAGTGCCTGGGGGCCAATACAGAAGTAAAGAAGAGAAACGTGAATGATCATCCATGATAGTGGGGTCATCTTGGGCTCTATACCTTGTTTGTTCAATGTAGCTTCCCTTCATTTGTTTTGAATAATAGCATGCTCAGTAATATGTCCCTTCCTTAAAAATATTGTTATATCTATATGAAAGTGTCATTTAGAGAAAATAATGTGGAGGATTATGCATAGGGGAGTTGTTCATGTTCTTTATAAAAAAAAAGAGACTTGACTTTTAAAGACTTTTTCTCAGCTTAAAACCTGAGAGATTTAAACATGTTTGATGAAAAGTCTTAGTGATGAATGTACCTTCTCTTCTAAGTCAAAGGACACCAAGACTGAGGCCAGCATATTCCACTCACAATTTTCATCAGCTCTGTCCTTGAAACCTCCAAACCGAACTGATCATAGATACAGATACCATCTTCTTGGCTCCTCCACTCTGACTACTATATGGCTTTTGTGAAACCCACAACTAACACCTCTAGGGCCACCAACAAGCAAGGTTCCCCAACAAGGACTTCAACTCCATTATACCAATACTTTTGATGAGCTTCTGTCATCCCTCTCCATAATTTTCCTGAAAAAAATCACAAGTATCACAACGTTTTTGAAAAATCAGCAGGATCACCAGTACCAGAACATTAAACATCAAACCTGACCTCAGTTCTTTTCATCAAAAATCTCTACTTTTTATGTGAACAGCAAAATTCAGATGATTATAGTTCTAAAATGAACTCCTCGCCTTTACAACAGTGGTTATAACTCAGTAGCATTTTTCTAATCTTCTGTCTTTTAGTTTCAGAAGATAAAATATCTCTCTTCTTCTGTACCTATTCCTATATGATCTGTATTCGATCTCATCCCAAAGGTTTTCTTTAAGAAATTATTCAGCCAAAAATCTGCTTAAATCTCTCACATTCTTTCAGATCATTCTTATATCTATATCTATTCAAGATTATTTATCTTTGTTTTCCCTTGACCCCTATGTCTCCTTTAGCTACTACTATATGCCTGTGTTTATGTTCATTTTATGTGTTTATATGGGTAAGAGTCTACCATATAGTCGTTCTATGGTATATGTTTATATCAATCAAGTATATTCTTAGCTGACATAACAGAAACCAAATTAGATATAGTATAGAGACATAAGGATATTTTTTTGTGTGTGTGGCAATGGGGATTAAACCCAGGGACATTCTACCTCTGAGCTATACCCCTAGCACTATTTTATTTTTATTTGGAAACAGGGTTTTGATAAGTTGATGAGAGTCTCACTACTTGCTGAGACTGTCCTTAAGCATGTGATCCTCTTGTCTCAGCCTCCCAAATACTGGGATTACAAGCGTGTGCCACCACTCCCGGCTCATAAGGACATTTTATTATCTAGTGTGCCAAGATTTTTGGAAGCCTTGAATTCAAGTTGGAAGTTCCAGGGCTAATCATCAGGGGTTTAAAATCTATCTTCCATCTTCAGGAAGTCAACTTTTGTCCTTAGGTTTGCCCCATGGTATCCTTAGATAATTACAGTCAAAGGTTATAAGTGGAGAAAAGGACATAGCACTTTTGTACCCCTTATTAAATTTTTACGAAAGCCCAATAGCACGTTTCTTCTCACATGTTGTGAAGTATTATCACTGTGCAGGATTCATCTCCTGGGACTAGGAAAGGGCCTGAGTCCCCTAAAGCATAGGCACTTGACATCCGAACTAAATTACACTTCTATTAGCAAAGAGGAAGACGGGGTGAAGAGGGGTGCCAAACTGTTCTTTAAACTACAAATTCAATTAACCAGAGTCCCAGGCCTACACATTATTGTTGGTTTTGGTTTTGCTCTGCTGCTTACACAGCCTTAGCTCCATCAAGGTCTCCAGTAGGATATTTTGTTATTTTTTTGTTAATTGACCCTAGGATTAAAGAGAAAATAAATAGGTATTGCTGTGCGTATGTTTATGGATGTGGGAGGGAAGGTGAGGAGAGCGTAGAAAATCCAATAAAAGTCATAAATTCATGACTAGGTTACTGAACAGAATTCTTAATCATTTATAACACTTGACTGCTTTTTATACATGTTGGGAAATCTACCATTTAAATAGCCATAGGTCTAGTGGCCCAGAAATAGAAGAAATTAGAACAAAGGATCAGGCTGGAATTCAGGCTTGAGTAAGCATTCTGCATTACTTTAAATCCTAGTCCCCTAGCATTACACTCTGCTCTAACTATAAAGGAATGATTTTGACAAAGAACAGAGATGGATCGCTATGCTTACCTGTGTCCCTTCAGGCTAAGGATCCATATGGTATTTCAATGATAATATGGACTATTGGAAAATTGAGGAGGGATCTCACAGTGAGCAACAATTGTTATAGGTGAACTTAAATATAAATCAAGCTCAGGGCTTAGATATTCTGAGAATGTATTTATACAGGACTGAAGAATCAATCTCTCATCTTTCTCTCACTGTTTCTTTAATCTCTGTTCTTTTTCCAGAATAATTTATGTCCCTGTTCATGCTCTTGGATTCTCCTCCAGTTCTTCCTGTCTCCTCTTTATCCTCATAGCAGTGCTTTTTTATTCTCCTCCAATCCCTTCCTGATGGACTTCTGCTTTTCTCTTTAAGAGTACATTGAAGTAAACACTTGCTCCTATTGGACACAATTTGCATCCATCCCTGTTTAGTCTGAATCTCAGTTCCTGGAAATATTAGGGAAATCCGCAGTAAGCAGAGCCCTTGTTTGGACAGGTTTGACTATGTAGACAAACAATCTAGATAAATAATTTCCAACCTTCTCTCACGAAAACACCCTTTGCCTCCTTTGTAGTGTGTTTTCAGGCCTTAAATTTTTTATGTTCCTTCTTTAACACTTCACTTCACAATACCTCCATAAAAAAGTAATGTCTTTTCTCTTTTGTTAAAAGAGGAATATCCTCCCAAGAAGCCATCTCTCAAGATATGTTGATATCCCAAGAGGGAGAGTGTTTTACATTTTTTAAAAAATGCCTTCCTGCATGTTATCTTGTAAGATACTCCCCCAAATCGTCTGAAGTAGGCAGAGGTAAAATTGCATCAGAGTATCATCTGCAATGATATTATACATTAATTAAGGGAAGACCCTAGATATCTCTTTGTCTTCATAGCACTGCTACCTGTGAGTTTGCATTTGAATAATTTTATATAAAGTAAGTTGATGCAAAGGTGGTGAAAATACAATAACTACAAATTCTTTTCTCCCCTTTCTTTTCACAATTACTCCATACAAACTCAAATTGCTTCCCCTGGGTGACAGACACACCCTTATCTCCATAGACCCAGCTGTAGGGCTCTTTCCTTTAAGTCCATTTTACTCAGATGTGTGACATGGCATCGATACCTACCCCGAAATGAACATTTACCTTTTTTTCTTATCCTTGCTTTTTTTTCCTTTCCCTTTATGTCTTTTTACTTCCCTCCCTCTCTCTCTCTTCCCACTCTATTCTCTTTATTTTGTTATTTTCCTCACTGGCTCCCACCCCTACTCCTAAAATGAGAAATCCTTGTTTCCCGGCATTCATATTCTCTTTGCTTTCATCCTTTTTTCCCCTTTGGTCTCATAATGTAATGCCAATTATTAGAAAATATAATTCACTGTGTCTCACACTATTATTTATAATCTACTCGAGCATTTTCTTCACATTCTTAATATCCCCAGTGTCGGAGAGAATTACAGCTGAGAAGCTGACTGCAGGCCTGTGTAACAAGAGGAGAGAAGAGCATTGTTTTCACAGGCGAATTTTCTGTTGTGTGTTGAAGTTTCATGATTTTCTTTTAGAATTCTTAGATATTTTGTCATGCATTTTAAATTATTTTTAAAACAACAGATGTTTTATGTTTAAGTTTTTTCTTTTCTTACTTTATAGGAATAAGAAAATTAAAAATATTTAGTAGTTCAGTTTAAAGGAGGGAAAACTCTTTCTGCATTTAGAAAGGTGTCTAGTAAATGATGATTCCTGGGCAGTTTCTGTCTGTAATACAGTTCTGGGCATGAGTGACTTTGCTCTATACCTTAGAATCTATCATTCTGCAGCTCCTGAGTTCTTTCTTTCTCTTCTTCTTCTTCTTCTTCTTCTTCTTCTCTCTCTCTCTCTCTCTCTCTCTCGTGTCTATCTCTGTCTCTCTTTCTCTACACACACACACACACACACACACAGAACATATCAAAGTAACCTTTATTAGGATAAACAAATGAAATCTGGATCCTTTCTTCAATTTCAAAATTTTGCAATCAACTTAGTCTTTGTCCTGGGCAATCTTGTGTATCTTCCATTGTTCTATTTTATCCTTCCGTTCTTCCTTCCTTCCTTCCTTCCTTCCTGCCTGCCTGCCTGCCTGCCTTCCTTCTTTACTTCTTCATGGATAAGATTCACTATCTCACCTGTAGTTAAGACAAACTTAGCAAGGAAAGATAAACTTTTAAAAAGTACATATCTTGGCAGTAAGATGGTGAATAGTAAAGGAGGTGAAGAGAAAAGAGAAGATAGAGATAAGGGTGAGGGAAAAAACTGATTCTAGCTGGGCATGGTGGTGCACACCTGTAATCCCAGCACTTGGGAGGCTGAGACAGAAGAATCATAGGTTCAAAGACAACCTCAGCAACTTAGCAAGGCCCTAAGCAACTTAATGAGACCCTGTTTCAAAATATAAAAATAAAATAGGGCTGGGGATGTAGCTTAGAGGTAGAATGCCATTGGGTTCAATCCCCAGTACTACACATAAAAAAAGATGAAACTAATTCCTCCTAGATTACCAATATGCCATCTGGTAACTTGGATTCAAGAGTAAACCATTAGAATTTAATGTTAAGATGTTGGGTTCTTTGTAAGGCAGATGACAACAACAACCACAGCAGGAATAACAACACACACACACACACACATACACACACACACACACAGCATTTCTTTTTGTGCCACTAGCCCCAAGACTTTGTATCTGATCCTGCCTGGTCCTTTCAAGCACTCATTCACCCTCTTAAGTTTTTCCTTGAACACCTGAAAAGTGGACTCAATCATTTACCTACCTGCCTTCCTCTTGCTCCTTGTCCTACTCTTCTTGAAACAAGTATGCAGATATTTTACATTTGAGAATTTCAGTGCTAATCACAATAGGAAAATAGACAATAATAGCAATAATAAACTAGAGGAGTTATGAGCATTTTAAGATTTTATGTGAAATCAAGCTCTCTAGTGTGCATTTTATAAAATCCTCTGAAATCCATCCATCCATGCAGCTAAATGATACTCTTGCATCCCATTTATATAAAATAGGTCATCGCCCTAGTAGAATCAGTTCAATTTTCTCATATATATTTCCTCATTGTTAGATTCCATAGTTCAATGAATGAATCAGTCCATCATTTAGAATTTTGTTTTTTTTTAATTTGTCTTTTAAGTTCTAACTAGGCACACTCTATTTTTCTGTATGTAATAGATCACCATCCACTGACTTTATGAAATATACCTTATTTAAACAGGGAGACAAGTAAAAAGTCAATTATATTTAACAATTAACTATCTCCAGTGCTCAATAGTGACCAAATAAGAGATAATAGAGTGAGATCCCAGGACTTCCATAAACAAATTACCACAAACTCAGTAGCTTAATTAAAACATTAACATTTTTTTCTAACATTTCTGGAGGGTGGAAGTATGGAATATAGGTGTCATCAGGGTTCATTCCTTCTCAGGGGCTCAAAAGGAGAATCTGTGTCATGTCCCTCTCCTTGCTTTTTGTGGTTGCTGACCATCCTTGGCATTCCTTGGCTTTTAGATGCAACAATCCAGTTCCTTTCTCTGTCTTCACACGGTGTTCTCCTTTCTCTCTGCGTTTGTGTTAAACTCCATTCTTCTTATAAGAACATTGACCTCATCTTAACTAATCCACTATGACTTCACCTTAACTAATTACACCAGTAAAAAGCCCATTTACAAATAAGTTCATAGACTGAGGTTTGAGGTGGGCTTGAGTTTTTCTGGACACCATTTATCCAACAACAGATGATATACATCCTCCTACTTATCTGAAAGGCAAGCTGAAACAAAATGGTGTCCTTGAATATTTTACTACCCTATCCACTTAGTGCATATTTTAATTTTCCAGAAAATAGTGAAGGCTTATATACTTTTAGGGTGCAGCAGGTGATATAATTGATGGCTATTTAATCAAACTCACTTGAAAACCACAACTATCCAGAGTCACATGATCAGTTTCTGGATTATGAAAATAAAATACACTCTTTGCTTTGATTTAAAGCTCCAGACTTGTAATTCACCCATGTAGACAAATTATTTCTGAAATGAACTTCAGAGAACTAAATATCACTTACTCAAGTCTACTTGTAAAACCCCTAGTTAAAAAAAAAACAGTTAAAAGCAAAGCAAATCAATTGGCAATTGTGGGAAAAATGTTTCATTTGCTGGTAAAGTATAAAGGCATTTAATAGTAAAAATGTGATACTAAAAATGCACTTATATACATACACACACACACGCACACACACACACACACACACACACGAAGGAAAAGAAAGACACAGGCCATCTTCATTGTCGTTATCATTTTAAGTTGGTAAAGAGAAAATGTTTAATATTTAAATTATACAGTCTTATTCATAAAACAGAATGGCACCTTAGATTTTTGTCATAGAAGGTTTTTAGTGAACCTAGTTTAATGTTGTGTCAATCTTTCTTCCCCATCATGATCTTGTATTTTAATTTTGTCCCATAATAAAAATGATTTGCAATATAGTGTAGGGACAACTTAGATTAGCCATTAAGAAAATTGACTTTGGAAACAAATAACTTTGATGTATATCCAGGATATTGTGAACATTATAGTATAATGCATAGAACGTAGCTTGTATTATATAGCCAGGCACAAACTGAGAATTTAGTAAGTGTTAAGCATTTTATTAGATATGTTTCAGAGCTAGCTTCACGAGCTTGAAATATGTATATATGATTACAGTTCTATCTAAAAAGGGCTCCAAGCTGGGTGTGGTGGTGAACACCTGTGATCCCAGTGCTTGGGAAGGTGAGACAGTAGCTTCCCAGGTTCAAGGACAGACTCAACAAATTAGCAAGGCCCTTGGCAACTTAGTGATACACTGTTTCAAAATAAATAATAAAAATAGGGCTGGGGGTGTAACTCAAAGAGGTAGAACACCCCTGGTTTCAGTCCCTAGTATCACAAAAAAAGGCAAAATAAAATAAAAAGGACACCGTAGTTTCCGTATTTTGTCTAATGCTCTGTTGTAAACATCTCAAATTCTTGTTTTATACTTTTATTAGTGCACTGCAATTATACTGTGATAAGGCGTAGTTAGTTGGTAGCTGAAGTAATTTACAGTTAAAGTCCATAGCTGAAGTGACTCCATGATTGTTACTAAGGGCAACCCCGCTTTGGCTATAGAACAGGGAAGTTCTTTCTAAAAATCAAACCAGGATATGGGCACATAATTAACGATCTGTTGGAACTAACAAAATGTACTGTAGAAATTAATTGTGTTATTGTAAACGCTAATGGCCTATTCTTGCTTCTGGACTTTCAATATGCTTGGCTTGCTTGGTTTACCTGAATACTGTAGAAACAGTAGGGGTTTTCCACCCCCTGCTATGGGAACCTGTCATGGGAATTTTAGTTTGTATTCTAAGCTTGTATTAAATATAACCCTATATAAGAGGACACTGGAAGGCAGTCGGGTACCACACTTGGTCAAGATACCAGGGTGGTCCTGGCTGCTGGTTTCTTCTAATAAAGACTCTCAATTGGCAACTCTTGGGGTCTGGCCAGTCTTGTGTGGGAGGTCTTCACCCTATAGCATTTGGGGGCTCATCTGGGATCCCCTTTCAAGACTGCCAACCCAAGGTGTCACGGTCTCCTGGCGGGAGAGGCCGAGGGACAGTCTGAGAAGGACTCCTAGGGGAGGCATGCTCCCTGAGATGTTCCAAGGCCCCAGGAGACCTCACTTTCTGTCCTCTTGGGGTCCGGCGGATTCCAGAACACCATCCCAAAGAAAATTGGAGAGTCACCTGGAAAAACCTCTGGAGGTAAGGTCAGGGGAGCGCTCTTGGCACAGACACACGGCAAGGTCAGACACAACTGTAGACCTGGTGTCCAGAGTTCCGAGTGAGACATCTCTGGCCTACAGGTTTAGGTTTTGGGTGTATGAGTGATTGGTGACTACTGTGCATCTACCTCATTGCCTATTTGTCTGTTACGGTTGTC